>CAIGRT010190080.1:0-18912 GCA_903798405.1 Fraxinus platypoda | reverse complement strand
AAGTTACTATCTCGATATATGATGATTCTCATTAGATTTGAGTGTCACAACCTTTAAACTTCGACTCAGTTAATACCCTCATTAGAAATCTAAATCTTGAATTAAGTGTCCAATGCTTTTATAGTTATTTTGTCACTACCTCAACACTCTTTGGTGTTTTTTGTTTTTATTTATTTATTTATTGTGTTCCTTCCATTGGTTCTTAGGATCTTTCTCTGATTTTTGAATATAGTTTCACTCTATACTACAAGAAGTCTTCTTCATAGGCCGGTAGACCGTCTCCTAAACATTTGTAATTAATAGATTTTGATTACTCAATGTTAGTTCACACAATATAGAATATAGGCAACTTTTTCCATGTACCACGGCTAGTGCAATTCTTTTTTGGACATGTAATTGGGATTAAAACCCTAGTGTATGGTTATTGTTCAGAAAGTTTTCACAAACGTACGTGATTGCTGACAAGTAATAGATTTGATGAGTTAAGAATATCGTCCCACAAGGAATAAACCTTAAATTGAATTGCATCAACTCGTTATCAAATTCGAATGTTTATTCTTCTAGTTATCTAAAATGCTTTTAAACTAAATATAATATGTATGTGTTGAAAATTCGAATACACCTATTATTATCTTATTTTCAATTCTCAACTATATAATTTAGTTTCATTCTTACATTTTTGACAATCGATAATCTTATTATATTCAACTTTCTTTTTTCAAGATAATATTAATTCTATTTTAAAAACGGCTCATTGATATTCCTAATCCGAATTCGAATGAGTAGAATGCATTCAATTACTTGATTATTTAGGTGATAATACATTCAATTAAAATGATTGTCGAAGTGATTGCACACGCAATATATGTTCACTACAACAAAATGAACATTTTACGTCATTCGTTTACGGTGTGCAAAAAGGGCATGCTGTAAAAATAGACTATTAACAGCATGTCATAAATATATGCAGTAAATGATCAATTACTTAAAGTATTTAGGGCATACATTTAAGGCATGTCATATTTTTTAAAAATTAGACTTATTACGACATATACATGCATGCCGTAAATTATTTTAATAATTACGGCATTCATTTTTGCATGCCGTAAAACAATCTAGATTTTTTCTTTCGTACACATCACTTTTTTATCCTAAATTTTTCTTTTATTTTCATTTTTTTTTAAAAGGCATTCAATTTTGCATGCCTGGCATATGCCTGCATCTTGGGTTCACAAAAAGTGGATTCAATGTTTGCAATCTGATTAATCCACCATAAATCAAAGAGCCATTGGAATATTTCAATACCAGTTGGGGGAATTACTGCTTCAAAAGAAAATTCAAACTAAAGTCATATATGTTTGGATGGAAGTTAATGCAGTACTGGATCGGGATTGACTATTATAGTATTAGATAGAGTAATGTTATTCATCCTCAGTGGGGATGAAAACACAGTTTAGGTGGTTTTAAATGATATGTTAAATGAAAGGTGAAATTAAATGACTTAATTAATTTCACCTATCATTTAATGCCACATTAACGTCATGTAGACTGTGTTTTCATCTCCAGTGGGGATGAATAGCATTACTCTATTAGATATATTCAAACGAACTTTAATGAATTTATGTATGTAACATGTTTGGCCAAGCATTTTGAAATATTTGTTTGACCACATGTCTCGACTTAGCACATTCGAAAATAGGTCATGTGTTCGATGCTAAATTATGAGATTGAGGAGAAATAAGCGAAAAACGTATAAATCTCATAAACATTAGATCATTAATAAACATTGAAACAACCAAAAAGAAAACAAGAAAAAATGGAATAAAATTTAAATTTATTTTGGAATAGAATTGGAAAAATATTGGAGCGTAAGGGCTTTAGATCTTTAACTTTCCTTTTTTTTTTCTTTCTTTTAATTTTATTTCCTTTTCCTTTTCCTTTCCCTTTCTCTCTTTTTATTTTCTCCCCGTTTTGTTTCTTCTCGTTCTTCCTTCGCCTTTCATCTTGTGCCATTTCGTCATAACCCCTCGCCCAGATTATCTCCATTCAATCAGCCATAACCGTTCAATCAGCCGTTGAGCCCACGATTTGTTTATTGATCCAAATCAGCCGTAACCCAAGTATAGCTTCGAGGTACAGTTTATTGATTTTTGTTTATTGAGTTGCCATCAATTTATAGGAGAATATTGTGAAATGCAAATTGGATTATTGGGTTGCTATAAATTCGTTGCTTGTTGCGATTGATTGAAAATGAGGTGCGACGTCATATGTGCCACTTGTTGCTTTGGGAGTGGTCATCAGGGTGGTAATGACAACACTTAGGAGACATATATTCAAAATTATAATGATGATGTTTTTCAATGACTGCAAGCATCAGTAGAGTTGACCTGCCATGGGTCAAGCTCATGGAGTAGAACCGACTTGTCATGGGTCGAGCTAACCTCGTGATCTTTTAGCCCATCCTTGTTGAAGTGACTAGTAAATTTTCATAAGCTCTTGTTCTTTAATTAAGGTAAATCTGAGCTAGTATTGTGAGTTAGGACACCAACAAAGTATGTCCTTGTGGGGTTTTGAGTTGATCGATGATGTAATGATGAATTGTATTTAATATATGATTTTTTATTTTTTATTATGAACTTCTATTAATCGTTAATTTTGTATTTGGTTGTAATTCAATGATCAAGTATGTAAAGTTGCTTTTGAATCAGAATTAGCTCTGTTTAAATATCTATTGAGGTTAGAGTACGGTACTTTTATTTTTCTCAATAGGAGTAAAAAGAATTTTGTAATTTAGTTATTGTTTTCTGAATTTGCATAATTTTCACCACATGTGAAATTTTATACTTTAGTTATGTTTTTCTTTGGAGTTGAAATACTTGTACAGTGATTTTGTACAACTAGATTGACAAAGCATGAAATGCAAACGAATGGTCAAACTGCTTGCCAACTTATGGATGTCAAACTAGTTGTACATGTAACAAAACTCTTTTCTCTTACACTATTTGGGTTTATATCACATGTATCGAAGGGAAAATATGGAAACACAATGTTGGCTCATAATAGAAGTTGTATACATATATATAAGTAGACTTGTCCATTTAATAAAAAAAGACTTCAAATTTATTGTGTATTGTCTAGGAGTGTGAATGTGATGCATTTAACTTTTTTTTAACCCAATTTCAATGATAATTTAGGTTTTCTTGGCTTTATAGATAAGAGACTAAATGTAAAAGACAACACAACTGATACAAAGAGTATCTAGGAATGCTATAAGGATGATTGGCCTTGTTTCAAGTGAAGAATAAAAGTGTTGAAAAAGAAAAAGAAAATGTAAGTGTAAAACTATCAGTATTGAATGCTATTTTATATTTCAAATTCGTTTCTATATTCCAATTAACAAATTATACTTTGATATGAATTTCACAGCATAGAGATAGAAGCTTGAATGGTTTAGATAACATACAGAGTAAGAAATACAAATTGTTACGTTAGTTTGGGGAAGCTGATCTTGTTGCAAATGGTGAAATTGCATCAAAAAATCCTTGTGATTTAGTGCGTCATGTATCTCTTGATGATGAATGTTGGAGAGTCTAGGTTAATAAAGTGATTAATAATGTTACCTTTATTATCCCACATGTGAGCTATTACTTCTTGAAGACGCATTAGGAAGTACAATTGCATAGCCAACTAGGTTCATCGAAGTGGATTAGCTGTAAGCAAAACAAATATATGCTTTACTTGTTTTCTCTCTACTTTTACTGTTTTTGATATCATTTGTTATTTGCGTGCTCACTCTAATTTATTAACTATACCCTCATTTATTTTTGTGATGTGTAGGAAATTGATTATTTTTGAGATAGCTAAATTGTTGATCAAATAATCGAATTCGATATGGACTGATTTTTTTGTACTAATTTTAATAAGTTATTTTTGGACTAGTAGTGTATACTTACTGATATCTATATTTGAGTAGGCTAATAATGTTCTTAGTAATTATTTAAATTAACTCTACATTTTACATTTGTATTTGATCACACCCTACTTTTATTTATTGATATTATGGAAAACATAATTACATATGTGTTGATATAGAGAATTATGTTCTTTAATTATTATAGGTTTACTAGTTATCAAATAAATATATTTTTTGAAAAAATAAATAAATGAACCTTTACAGCGTGCAACAAATTATATCATATAAAATTTCATTGTTTTTATGGCATGCGCTTGCATGCCGTAACTAATGAGATTGACATTTATAACATGCAAAAATGTCTATTGTAAAAAATATTATCTTCTTTACTGCATGCAAACGCATGTCGTAAAAGGTTAAATATTTTCGGCAAAGCATGCCGTAAATGGTTCATTAACAGCGTTTTTCTTATTTTTTATAACATGCTATGTGTATTTTTTTTTTTAATGAGTATTTACGGTATAATTTTATACGGCATGCGTCTGTATGCCGTAAATCACCTTTTAGGCATGCATTTCAGGTCGTAAAAAACAAATTATGTTGTAGTGGTTATTCCTAACATCTATTGTCCGTGTATTAATCATGTGGTACTCTACTTAATTGAGAAATTTTTATCACTACAACAAGCAACTAATTACCTAATTAGTAATTAAGCAATTAAATAATGCAACCATCATGTATAATTAATCAAGAAACACAAGAAATATTAAATTATTTTAATTAAAAATAAATAAACAAAGGGTCATGTTCGTGTGAAACCCGCAAACGTATGTGATCATTGACAAATAAAACGTAATGAGTATGTGTATCGTTCCACGATGAATAAAATTCAATAAAATGTACTAGTTTTTAATCAAATTCAAAGTAAGGAGCAAAAGAGATTTATGGTTTGTATTTATTCTAAATTAATCTACAGAACACTGTAAAATTCGAATTTTATATGTATATAGAATGACTGTATTGAATTACGAATCCACCTATTATTATTATTTATTTCAATTCTCAATTACGTAAATAGTATCATTCATGCATTCTCAACAATTGATAATTCTATTGTAATTAATTTTCTTTTCCAAGAAAATTAAATCTATTTTAGTCATGATTCGAATCTATTCCCAGTCAGATTTCTAATGAATAGAACGCATTCAATTTCATAATTATCTCAAAGATTACACATGTAATAAACATTATTTCTAATATTTATTGCACGTATGTTAATCAAGCAGTGTTCTAAACATATTGCGAACCTCTCAACACTTCAACAAGCAACTATATATTTAATTTGTGATCAAATAATCAAATAATAAAATTATGCATGCAAGATTAATCAAGAAAAATAAGAATTTAGCTAACTACTTTTTTTAAATTAAAAATGAATAATAAAATATTTCATCTTTATCCAATACATGAGAAGAACTAGCCTTGCATTTTATTACGTAAATTACACAAAAATATTTGAAAAAAATCACCCGTAATGAAAAACAATGATTGGAAAGTGAAAAATCAATTTCTTCTTCGTAAATCTTCAACCCGGATTTTGAATCTTCAATCTCTTGTATTAGTTGCATTTGAATCTTGTGCTAGCCTCCTTCTTGAAATGAAAAATAAGGTTTTGTTGTATGTTTTTCATTCTGGCCGTCCCTTATAGGTTAAATAGTAGGTTGAATTTGATTTCTATAAGAATTTGTATCAAACTAGGAAGTTGGGCAATTCAGGCCCATAGATGACCCGCGCACGCCATATAGTTCACTGAGCGTGCACCGCTCATTTGTTTTGCTCTCAGTAAATGGAAATCAGGCTCAGCGCGTGCGTGTACCTTTATAGTAAAGTTTTATTTGTTGCAGTTTGGTCCTTGAATTTCATTCTTTAGTCATTTTGGTCCCTTTTTCGCATCTTCTTGATCCTCCATCTTTCAAATCCATTTAATTGACTCTAACCTCTCTCCAATCATCGATACTAGGTTCGAATCAACTATTAGCACTTTGCGTTTTAGTCCCCAAACTTTGGATTAATTCTACTTTAGCCAATTTTCTGCTCATTTTTTCCAATTCCATCGTTTTTCATTGAGACACACCTAACAAACAAAATACATACAAAATTAAACCTCAATTCATTTAAAATAACAATAATTGCTCTAATTTAACGATACAGTTAAGTATATAAAATACACTTATCATGTCCATCTTCATCCAAAACAAATGAATCTAGGTTAACATGTTTCTAAAGTTACAACAACAAGAATAATTGAAAAGCATCACCCGAAATTGATAAATACAAAACAGAAATGTTACGGTCTAATTCTTGTTCTTGATCTTCAACCATGAGATTTGATTCTTCGACTTCTTGATGTTTCTTGATTCAATCCATGTGTTAAATTTGTTTCTCCTCTCCAAAGGATATTGAATTAACCCCTCGTTTCTTGATAGATTTTATGATATGAATCAATTTCAGAGGTGAAAGAGAGATCCCCTCAATGTCTGTCCATGTACTTGATTTATAGAAGGTGAAATTAGATTAAGAAATGGGTTCAAATTGGGTTTCAAAAAAGTTCCAATCAAATAAGGAAAGTTACGTTCGCGTTGAGCATGGTTATGTCTCTATGTAGCCGTCGATATTTTTGTTATATCTTTCGCTTCCAATATTCAATTGAAGCGATTCAAAATACATTGAAAATCTATCTCACAATGCTACAATTCTTCTATAAATATCATTTTTCCAATTCGAACATTTACTATGCAAAAATAGGTCTCAATCTGAGGCTTAAAATTTGGAGCATAATATATCCGAATCAACTTTGGTCCCCGAACTTTGGATTTATTCCTTTTTAGCCCTTTTTCATTTGTCTCTTCCGATTTCACTTCAATAATTGAGTTTTATCTAACAAACGATAGGTACACGAGATTAGACTATAATTATTAAAAGTTATACAAAATATCTTAATTCAATGACCTAAATAAGTGTACAAAATATACTTATCAATTACTATCTAGGTTATACCTACTAGCCAAATTTTTTTTACTCCCAAGTCTTCAACTAGCTAGAAATTAATACCTATCTAAATAGCTCCCAACACCAGATCAACCACAAGAGTAGCGGCAATGGAATAGCTTTTCTATCTAAATTTTTTTTCGTTCGCATGGTCTTTCTTGTTTTTCCTTAAAGGGCGGGGTTGTGGACTAGATGGGTATTTCACTTATTTCTCCCACTTGGAATACCATATCTTTTACGATTCTTAACTAAATAAAGATTTCAAGTAAAGATCTCCATCCCGGACATGGCAAAAAGTCACACCGTTCACTAATCCAATGGTACCTACGTTTAGGCTTTCACAGCGTTGAGTCGTTTATAGGAAAAGTACCGACTTCTTCCCTTTTCTTTATGCTTGTATCTCTTTTGAAGCAAAAGAATAGCAACAAGGAAGGAGTGCATAATTGATTAGCCCTTGTTCCTCTTTGATAGAAAGAGCAAAAAATTCCAAAATATCCTTTCAATAAATTATGTGATTGTGTTTTTAATTACGATCTTGATTCGTCAACCTAATTACAAAATTAATTCATCATGTTCTATCAATGTAACCAATCCAAAATTTATGACAATTATCATGATTATTGTGCTGAAAATGTTACGATCTCATACTAACAAGTGTCAAATTAGTAAAGTTACATCACCTAATCACAAATCATGAACCATAAACAATTCTAAATGATCGCATTCATTAGCCGGCAAGGATATCCAGCTCACACAAGCACACGTATGGCAATAAACTATTTTTTCAAAAAAAAAAATTCAATTTTTAAATTTTTATGGTAAAATATATCAATAGATTTAATTTTTTGAATCTTATCTTCATCTCATGTCCAACAATCTTTTGTAGAATACATCACTCATAAATAATTACATACAATCACATCGGAGTTAAAGCTAATATGAATGTAGGTATGTGCTCGATGAGAAAAAAATTGGTATGTTTGTTATTATAGGACTACTATCATAAATATAGAATACTTTGTTAACTCCTAAAAATGTGCCAACGGAATTTCAAGCCCCACTCGCGTCCAAGTAAGTAGAAATCGAACCATGTGTAAGAACATACGGCCACTAATAATTCTAAGTTGAGGGAATCGTTCTTGAGATGTAAGCAACTTAAGTGTTCGAGCACCGGGGACTAACAGAACAACAAGATTTATAGAATAGTATAAACATATGATACTAGAGAAAGATTGTAATATAGCTTTGAGTAGTCAAAATTTCATTATTCTTTAAATGATACAAATTAAGAGTATTTATAGTGCTACAAGTGAAGCTATGACAGTCGGACAAGAACACGTGGCTTCATTCGAACCACTGAGGCATCCCATCATAGACGTCACATCACCCACTAGGCCTATGTTGCATTTGATGCATCATGGAAAGGGGAGCCGTCCTATGGTTTATGCCTATACACCTAGTTAATAGGCTGACATGGTTAGACCTTTCTTGACTACAAGTTGTCACATCAATCGCTTTCACCAGATCTTCACATAAAGGATCTTCTTGGGAAATGTTTTTGGCGTAAAGCTCTTAGTGGCTAGGGTTTTTCTGCTTCAACCAATTAGACTTCGATCAAGGGGCTCAGCCCGTTGCTGTGGGCTCCGATCAAATGGGATTCGTCTCATTGAACAGCTTCAGATCATTATATAGTGCTTTGGTCGAAGCACTGTTTCTTTATAGGCTTTGGTTGTCCTTCATTTGATGACGTGGAATCACTTTTGACTGTACTTCGGAACATCAACGCTTCAACCAGTTTAAACACAATAAAATTGGTAGGCACTTCAGAGCTTCAGCTCTCAATGAAAATTTCATCAATTTTTAAGAGGAGCTTCGACTCCCAACGAAAAATTCAAAAAAATTTCTACCAACAAATTCAACGATTCAATTAGCAACAGAAACTTTACACAAGGATCAGGTTAAATCACTCTAAACTCGAACTATGATATAAATATTTACACTTGGACTTGGATGACTATTGTGTTGTGTCGAAAAAACTAATCAAGGGAAATATTTGCCCTAACAAAAAAAATTTACAATTAAAGTTCACGCATTATATGAATAATCATACATAGACTTAGAGAACTATTGTTATGCCTTACCACCAAGAATTAGAAGATTGCCCATGTGGCACCCTATATGGAACTCTGTCAGAAGCACAGTCAAAAGTGATCTCACGTTTTCAAATGAAGGACAACTGAAACCCAAAAAAAAACAGTGCTTCGACAAAAGCACTATATAATGATCCAAATTTGTTCAATGAGTTAAAGCCCATTTGACTGAAACCCATATGCAACTGGCGAAGCCCCTTGACCAAAGTCCAATTGGCCGAAACGGAAGCATCCTAGCCACGCAGAGCTTCGTACCAAAAACATTTCTCAAGATGATCTTTTATGTGAAGATTTGGCGAAAGCGTGACAACTTGCAGTCGAGAAAGGTCTAATCATGTCAGCCTATTAACCAGGTGTATAGGCATAAACCATAGGGTGGCTCTCCTTTCCAAGATGCATCAAATGTAATATAGGCCAAGTGGGTGATGGGATGCCTTAGTGGTTCGGATGAAGCCACATGTTCTTCATCCGATGGCTATTGCTTCACTTGTAGAACTATAAATATTTATAATTTGTATCATTTAAAGAGTAATGAAAGTTTGAGTACTCAAAGCTATATTACAATTTTTCTCTTTAGTCTCATATGTTCATACTGTTCTATAAATATTGTGTTAGTCCCCGGTGCTTGAAAACTTAAATGGCTTACGTTTAAAGAGTGATTCCCTCCAATTAGGCTTATTAGTGACTGTTTGTTCTTACACGCGGTTTGGTTTTTGCTTACGTGGATATGAGTGGGGCTCGAGATTCTGTTGGCATTTTTTTAGGGGTCAACATACTTAAGAAAATAAGCTAAATAATAATTAAATGTGTCTAGCTACTAAATGCGGTTCTAACTTTTTACGAGCAATGTAATTCCTAAAAGTAAAATAAATAAAAAGGTAAGGCAATTGGATTACCTCCCAATAAGCACTTGTTATAGTCCTAGCCCGACTTTTGTACAAGTACTTCGCGGCACTTTGAATATAACTTTAGAGGTTCTAAGTAAAATACATTTTATAGTTTTACTTATTATTTATTTATTGGCTTACTTGAATTAAAATGATTTTTAAATGTCAAAACATGTGCAAAAAACGTGTATAATTGGTTTGAGTCCAAACAAGTAAGTCAGTCAATCAGAATTGACTGGGTGCTACAGGTAAACAGATTTTTTAGTTGTGGATTTTAGGGTTTTCATGCCCTAAACAAGATGCTATATGTACCTTCCATATAACAGCATATACAAAAATATATATTTACCATCTTGGACTGGTTTGATTGGTCAAATAATTAAAAGAAGGAAATATTGCTTTAATAAATCAAAACTTTTCTTAATTTAATTATTAATCATATCAAACATATTCTATATTATTCTTATCGTGCAAAACTTCCATATTTTAGGTAAGACGTGTTTGTGCCTTGGAAGAGTCTCTATATAAGTAAAAAAGATCATTAAGAGACGAACAATGCTTCGAGAAAAATCTGCCTATGTTCGACGAACTGCATCAGCAAGTTCTGAAGTCTTCTGACTATTTCCAATGAGTTTAGACCGACTGATGTTTTATTGAAGTATTTTAAAGCAAAAATCATGTTCATCAACAGTAATTGAAGATAACACACCTGAGCGTGACTAATATAATCCTACTCAAAGATTAGACTATTTAGCACGAGTTAGGATTAGTGAATCTTAATTCAAGTAGTAGTTAAAGCCAAATATAATAGAGAAACAACGATAAAGACAAGATCAGAGGATTTGATTCCACTTTCCCATTAAATCAAAAGAAAAAAGAAAATGATTAAAATGTTCTTTACTTGCTTTTGATTGTTTTTGTTAATTTTGCGAAATTACAAAATCGAAACTATTGTATTTTTTATTCTTTGATATTTGATTATTTTACCCATAACATGGGGATCCGTGGATGTATCCCTTAGGGGTTTACCATGTTATATCTAGTATAACAGTCAAAATACAAATATGTTAAGTTGTCCCAGTCAGAACTGTGCGTAAAACTCTTTGTGGGAAGTTCTGAGTGACCGGTAAATTCTGGCTGAAACGAATAATTGAGACAAATTTTTAATTAACTAAGTTTTAGTACTTACAATTGGTATTAAATGGAATTCACTTTTAAAAAGTGAGATCTACATAAAACCAAGCAATCGATGGAACACAGTTTAAACCTCCTGTCCTAGACATGACTAATTATTCGTGTTTGAAAAATTAGAATGCAAGTTTATGTTCAATCTTTATATGAGAAAGCTTGGTGCTCAATCATGTATAGCTATAAAATTTCCATTGTAATCGAAAACGATATAGAAAGAGAGAAACAAGCAGATAAGTGGGTGACTACTGATTATAATAGTGTTGGTTGGAACTTTAAAGTTTTAAATGTTATTTTCTCATTTATAGATGCTAATCAATTTTGTTTGATCTCGACGTGCAAGGTGGCTAAAAAGACGTGGGACATCTTACAAGTTGCTCATTAAGGGACCTTGATTATGAAGTCTTCTAAACTCCAAATGTTGACACTTGAATTTGAGCAACTAACCATTAGATATGATGAGCACTTTAAAGACTTTTACGCCAAAGTAAGTGGCGTCACCAACTCATCCTACACCTTCGAAAGAAATACTAAGAAATCAAAATTGTGAAAAAGATCCTCAAATCATTGCCTGATAGATTCCATTCCGACGTATCTGATATCGAGAAAAACAAGGACATAGAAAGCATGAAAGTCGAAAAATTGGAAGGATCCTTGATGGCCTATGAGCTACATCTTTACAAAAGGAAAAAGATTGGGAATAACTTTTAAAGCCAATGAGGTTGAGATAGAGAAATAAGATGATGAAAGTTAGAATGATGACTAGTGGATCACTAAACAATTTAAGAAATTCCTAAATGACAATCAGAAAGAAAGAAACTCAAGACCTCAACCACCACAAAAGAATAAATTCTTCGACAATTCAAGGCAAAATCCTACTGCATCTATGGAAAGAACTCAAACTCGTATCAAACTCTTTGAATATGAAGGATATGGACATCTAGCATCTGAGTGTGCCAATGTACTGAAAAAGTTTCATACAAAGAAGGCTAAGAACATGACTCGAAGTGAACAAGATGAAAGAGAATTAGATTCTGACGAGGAGGACAAAACTACTGATAACCAGGAAACTTCTTTAACTGTCCATCTTCAGTCTAATACGTTACAACTGTCACTTGTAGGTCAAAACGTACTAAATATAGACACATCTGGAACCAGCAATGTGTGTTTAGAATGCAAAATACTAAAAAGAGATCTAGAAGATGAACAAGAAAGAAATATCACTTTTTATGCCAAGATAGAGTTCGTTGAAAAAGAAAGAGATGTAATTGTTGCTGAAAATAAACCCTCACCAAATGCTTAGGAAAGAAATAAAATCAACTCTTGGTACTCATGGTCGAACTAGACCACACCAATGAGAGAATTAGACAATTGACCATCAAATCCACTCGCTTAAATGGAGTTCTCAACTATGGAAGAACCACAAATATCAAATAAGGCTTAAGTTATGGAAAGAAAGAAAAGAGAAAGAATCCACCCTGTTGAAGTTCGTTAAAGCAGCAGTAAGATCTGAAAAATTACAAAGTCAATTGTCTAAATATGTTGTCAAAGTGACAGATCTACCACTAGCAGGACAGTTCCATTTACAGACACTCCACAGTAGGTTCTGACTACTTCGAAAAACTTGGTTCAAATCAAATGATCAGGTAAATAGGTAAAATATCAGGTTATTTATATCACACGATCAAATGTAGTGTTTGTGGTCAATATAGACAAAATTTGCATCACTGTCTAACACAAAGAAAATTGAATCATACTAAAAGAGGTAACTTGTTGCTAGCAATTTAAAGCAAAATTCTAAGGCTAGAATAAGGCAGATTTGAGTATGAAAAAATAACATTAGTTGCTTATAAATCTATTGTACCTAACTCTTGGTGCTTTGATAGTGGTTGTTCTAGATACATGATTGGTAATCGTTCTATGTTTATGTTAACTAATTTTAAAAGTCATACGAGTGGTCTAGTTACTTTTGGGGATGGGACTACAAGTAAAATTGAAGGTGTTGGTACCATTGTGATCGATGGACTCCCTATTAAATGATGTCTTATTTGTTGCCAACTTAAAAGTAAACATGATTAGTGTATGTCAACTCTGTGATGATCTTATGGTCATGTTCATAAAAAAATCATGTGAAGTGCTAAAAAATGATGATAATTTTGTCTTACGTGGTGCTTGATCTAGGGATAATTGTTATCTGCTTAAATCTAATTACTTCATGCTTCAAAAGCTGATTGTACATATCTATGACACAAATGATTAGGATACCTTGACTATACTAATGTGGTCAGGCTTGCCAAGCTAAATGCAGTAAGAGAAGTTTCGAAAGTCGTAGAAAAATCTGGAGATGTGTGTGGTTCATGCCAGAAAAGTAAACAAACTAGAGTTTCACATAAACAAGTTCAGTCTCTTGCTACCTCTCACTGTCTTGAATTGATACATATGGGCTTAATGTGGCCAACTCAAACCGAAAGCCTCGATGGTAAAAGGTATATTTATGTGGTTGTTGATGATTTCTTTAGGTACACTTGGGTAATAATCTCATCTCTTGGCTAAGTAAGAAACAAGACTTTGTTACTATGTTTTGTGATAATACTAGTGTAATTAATATCTTTAAGAATCCTATTCAATATTCTAGAACTAAGCGCAGAGACATTAGGCATTACTTCATCGGGGACTTAGTTGAGAGGAATGTATTTGTCTTAGAACACATAAATACTGAAGGGCAACTTACTCATTTGCTTACTAAGGCTTTAGATGATGTTAGATTTGAAACTTTGCGAAAAGTCGTTGACATATGCATGATGCATTAAACCAATTCGATGTATATTTTTCATTGTTTTATTTTGTGTGTTTACATTGTGTGCAGGTGTGTTGCATTATTTATATAAAAAAACAAAAAAAAATGAAAAAGAAAAAAAGAAAAATTGAGACTTTTCTTGCAAATGTCAAATGATTTGTATTTTTGGTTGATTTGAAATTATTGAAATAAAATTGATATATCCAATCGGTGTGGTGTGTTCACTTCAACTTATGGTAAAGTATTGTGAGATAAGTACATTATTAGGACATTGTGACTACATTGCTGTGACCATTTACTGACTAGGTTTCCATATTAAAGTGACATATGTTTGAATGTAGACATATGGTCAGTATCTATATCTCTCTGCACCATAATATGCTATTGTGTAAATAGACAAGTTCATTAGAAGAGAGGGCTACCACCATAGACAAGTGAAGCCGTCTTTGATAATGAACATAAATCATGAGATGAAAGCTACCCATATGACTGTGTGAAAGTCAACTCCATGAATTGAAAAGACTGTGAAATTTAAAAAAAAAAAGTAGACAAAGTCATCACATAAGCATGCAAAAAAAAAATGAAAAAAAAATTATATAGATGCTCAAGTTTGGCACGCACATATTTTGATATCTACGTGGACAATTTTAGATGATACCTCGTTTGAAACACATTTGTGCATGTTTTCACTTTAAGAGTCAATTCTAATTAGGACATGGTTCATAATTAATTATGTCTAAATAGTCCTATCACACACTCAAATTTCAATGTGATAAATTAATTGAATTAATTGTAAACAAACATCTGAACGAAAATTTCGTGTATCTTGAGAATTTTAAGATGATTGTGAAATTGATATGATTGTGAAATTTGTCCAAAAAGCTTGTGATTGATTCAATTTTCAAAAAAAATTTAGATTTTTGTGTGATTGAACATGTGGGCTTTTCGTAGACTTTCTGATCAACAGTTTGAACTTGGCAATAAACTCTAGTATCCATTGCATAAAGGAAAAATTAATCGAAAATGTTTAGAAACAAAATCTAGGTCAATTATGAGGGACAATTCAACCATATTTTTTGAGAAATTGCTCATTGCATTTGATCTCGAATTTTGTAGTTTCAAACTATTTGTGCAGATTATCGATGATAGGTGTTAGTAAGAGGAAGATTGATTATCCTTAGTACCAGACAGTTTCACTCACACAGCATTGAAGAGACAGGGTTCTAACCTCTTATCGCATTAGATTAAAGCAACGATATTCATGTTACTGCTTCTGCTGAAGAGAGGGTCGGGTCTAACCCAGTTGAGGAAGTCAAGAAAGACACTGAACCCTAAATTTAGAGAGCCAGTCCGAACCAACCTTCTACAGGCCAAGAAGTCCACTAATTGAATGGTTTTATCATTCTGATTCTAACTGTCTTATCTCACTATTTGCCTATTTATTTCACTTTATATAGTGGGCCTGTTAATTTCAAAAAGAAAAAAAAAGGGAATAGTAGTTTTTTATTTTTGTGTGATGATAATGGAACATGAACACTAACTGCAGTATGTATGACGCTTGATTTGTGCTAAGTTTTACAACTTATTAGTTTGCAGGTGTATTACTTCATATTGCTATTGTATTGCAATATATCTATTTAGATTTTGGTTTGCCTATATACTATACGATACATTGGTTGGTATCATGAGTTAGGGGAGATGTGTGTTACTTGAGAGAACTAGTTGAGGGGGGAGTAGTTCATGTACTTTATTTGCAAACACTACACACACTCACAAAAGTGACATTAAAAATTCAAACGATGTTTTTGAAATTAGGCTAAGCCAAAAGGGAAATTGTAAGTAAAATATATTTTATATTGTTACTTATTATTTATTTATTGACTTACTTAAATTAGAATGATTTTTAAATGTCAAAACAAGTGCAAAAAACGTGTATAATTGTTTTTACTCCAAACAAGTAAGTCAGTCACTCAGGATTGACTGGGTACTACAAGTAAACATATTTCTTAGCTGCGGATTTTAGGATTTTCATGCCCTAAACGAGATACAATATTTATCTTCCATATAGCAGCATGTACGAAATATATATTTACCATTTTAGACTGATTTGATTGGTTAAATAATTAAAATAAGGAAATATTGTTTTAACAAATCAAAACTTTACTTAATTTAATTATTGATCATATCAGACATATTTTACATTATTCTTATCATGTAAAACTTCTATATTTTAGGTAAGACACGTTCGTGCCTTAGAAGAGTCTCTACATAAGTAAAGAATATCATTAAACGATGGACAATGTTTTGAGAAAAATCTGCCAATATCCGACGAACCTGTAGTAGCAAGTTCTGAAGTCTTCTGTCCATCTCTAGTGAGTTTTGACTGGCCAATGTTCCATTGAACTATTTCAAAGCAAAAATCGTGTCTTCAACAATAATTGAAGATAAGACACTGAAGTGTGACTGATATAATCCTACTAAAAAATCATGCTACTTGGCATGAGTTAAAATTGGTGAATTTTAATCTAAGTAGTGGTTACAGTCGAATACAATAGTGATGTGGCGATAAAGTCAAGGTCGGAGGGTTTGATTCCACTTTCCCAACAAGTCAAAAGAAAAAAGAAAACGAGTGATTTGTTCTTTGCTCGTTTTTGTTAATTTTGCGAAATTATTGAAATTGTTGTATTTTTTATTCTTTGATAATTGATTATTTTACACGTGGCATAGAGCCCTGTAGATGTTTCCCTTATAAATTTACCGCGTTATATCTAGTGTTCGTCTTTATTTAATTTTGCAATAGATAATATATTGTAGAACACAAATATATTAAGCTGTCCTAGTCAGAATTGTGCGTAAAATAGCCCGTAGGAAATTCTGACTGGCATATTGTGGCTAAAACGAATAATTGAGATAATTGTTTAATTAACTAGATTTTAGTACTTACAGACGTCTTGCTTACTTTGCATAGGTTGACCTTGCACCAAACTTCGTATTTCCTCCAAACTTTTAATTTTTCATTTTCTATATCATATGACTTGCGTACATTACTCGATCTGAATACAACTATGGATGCGAAAATGGTGGTGTTTGGAGTAAGTACGTGTAGAGAAGGTTTTTTTTTTAAGTTTTTAATAATTCATTTTATTNGGTGTTTGGAGTAAGTACGTGTAGAGAAGGTTTTTTTTTTAAGTTTTTAATAATTCATTTTATTGTCCACATTCATTAAAGTGCAATAATAATATATTTTTTAATTATTTATTTATTTTTAAAAGTTAAATTATTCAAATATATTTGGTAAACAAAGGCTTTTATTGTTTGTCGTATTTTTTTAGATAATCTTAGTTGCTATTTTCTATTAGAACTAATGAAATTTCGTAAAATTTTCAATTTAAAGTATTGAACTATAAAAAAATTAAAAAAAATTAAATTGGGCAGGGCGGGATACCCGTACCCGCCCCGTCCGACCCGAATACCCGATTAAGCGGGTAATCCCCCATTCGGGGCGAGACCCCGCGGGTATCGTGTTTTTTTGTCATCTCTAAGTACAAGGGTAACTACGCCATGTCTAGCCCCCATTTTTCAAAAACTCACGACACATTTGGTTTGTGTTTCAATTTTGATTTTTGAGTTCTTTTTCAACTTTCTGCTTTGAAGGTCTTTTTTAAGATTGATAAAAACGAGTTTGGTTTGTCATTTTGAAAAATTATTTCTCAAAACATTGACTATAATACATTTGGCTTGAAATTTTAAAAAAATATTTTATAACATTTCATTCCATAAAATTTTGATTTTACAGTAAAAATAGAACAATTTTTTTAATATATTATCAAGTCATATATACATTTTAAAGTTGGTGAATCATATAATATTTTTTTCTCGATACAAAATTAAAAAAAAACAAATAATAAATTAAATTCAAAATATAAGAATAAGAATAAAAATTGACATGGAGTGATAATATTTTTATTTGTATTTATTTAAATATATATTTTTAGAATTTTTATATAAATAATCATTAAGAATTTGATTTTTTTTTATTTTTTTTATTTTTCTAGAAATTTATTAATTTTTCAAAAAAAAATTTATTTTTTAGAATTTACTAATTTTATCTTTTAGAATTTATTTTTTTTATTTTTTTAATTTTCTTTGTTCTATTTTTTAAAAATTTTAATTTTTTAAATCTATTTAAATAAAAATTTATGAAACACTTGTTTTTAATGTTTTGAATGTTTTTAGAGTTTTTATTGAAAACATTCAAAAAGTCAAAAATACGTTTTGAGTTTTATATTATAAATTTATCCTTATTTTCAAAAATGCATTTTCAGAAATATAAGACAAAACGTGTTTTCAATATTCTGCAAAATTGAAAACTGAAAACATCAAATCAAACACACCCTCATTTCTTTTAAAACTCATTTTCTACCATCATTTTTCAATAAAATAATATTACACGTAAGTTGAAATTTTTTTTTTATTTTTAATCACACATTATCAAAAAAAAATTACTATTTAAAACTCATTTTCCCCAAATTTTCATCAAAATGGAGCTCATATCTTGCTACATGTACATCAAAATTTATATAATGGATTACATAATGCCGTATAACACTTTACCATTCGCCAGTTTAAACACAATCAAATTTTTTATCCAATATTTTCCCTTCACGTCATATTAGCCCCTATTTGGTAAAAATTAAAATTCAAATTTTAATCTAAGTAAAAGTCAACAACTAATTTTAACCACATATTTTATGGGACACATATCTTTTCAACCACACATCTCATCAATTTAATCGAAATCTACTAAAAATCTAATTTTAATTCCCATCAAACTGAAGCTATGTAATCTATTATATACATTTTTTTATGTACAAATTATTGGATAATTTCAACATATTTGGGGCGACACGTTGTATATTAAAATGTGTG
>CAIGRT010190063.1:0-15148 GCA_903798405.1 Fraxinus platypoda | reverse complement strand
TGTCATAATTTCTTCTTAATTCTATGCTTAGCTTAAAGTTTAATGGAGGAGAAAATTCAATATGTTGTTTATTGTTACACTGTACTCTCAAATTATTTTAAATTTTCTTATCATAAATCTTTTGTACTTTAAAACCTCTTAATAGTCATAATGATGTGATCAGATTGAATTGGGTAATTAGCACAAAATATCTCCATCGTTTGCATTCATTGTGCAAATCATCCATATCGTNTAGTCATAATGATGTGATCAGATTGAATTGGGTAATTAGCACAAAATATCTCCATCGTTTGCATTCATTGTGCAAATCATCCATATCGTTTTAAATTTGACATTTACAATCTCATTTCAAAATTATTTTTTTTTTTTTTGCGAAGTTGATCCTTTTTGTCCATTTTGTTAGATTCTTCCGTTAAACAGACACGTGGATTGCATTAACTTAATATGAAAAGGGTAATTTCGTCAAGCCACTACTTTTACGAAAAGTGACATCAAGTAGTTAACTTTGGCTGAGTTCTCTCAAATAACCATTATGAATTGTACTATTTTCACAATGTATTGAACAATTTCCATTGCACATATTTAACTATCATCTAATCCAAAATCATTCATATAAAAACTCATAAACATTCCCAAGCAAACACATACGACAAAAATACGTATTGGAAATGTCCTTTTTTGCATAATCAATGTTCAAATAAGTAGAATCGACAGCTTTCTCCAAATCCCGGCCTGCCCTTCTCAACAAATCAATCAGTGACTTCGTAAAACATCGCAAAGATTTAACTGAATCATTCGGCATAGCCTCAAAAACCAAATTTGTTAATAAAATATTAGTACCAGCATTCATTTTTTTTCCAATAAATACAAAATATCAATTGTCAAAAAAAAAAAAAACATGATGTTGATGTACGCTGTATTGAGCTTCTAGACAAAAAATGAAAGCACATAAACTCTTGTTCAGAAGAATTACTTTAATTAAATGGACATAATTAATAGAATTATTCTTGGTGCACAAAGAGGGATAATTTTTTTTTTAAAACTTTTTTATTGAGGAGAGTCCCGCGTGGGACCCACCCTTTGTGAGTGTTCTAGGGGGAGTTCTGTGAGAACCTCTCTGTACACTAAGAATAATTCTAATTAATAACGAGAGTTGTTTATTGGGTAACAAAAACAAAAAATGAAAGCACGATTTTTTTATTTTTTTTTTCAGATGTTGGGCATATTAAATGGTCATCATATTATGGGATAAACTCTTGTATCAAGTGGTTATCTTGAAACAACACAAACTAATCAACTTGAGCAAAGAACTTCAAAGCCACAAGTATTCTGGTAAAATGGAATAAACTTGGCTAAAATACCTATCATTCCATATGAATTCAAGCATAAATCTCAGAAAACTCCATAGAAAATATGTAAAATCAGTAATATTGTATATTTATTACTTAATTGGAGGAGTAGAATGGAGTGCAAACAGGTAGTGGACCAGGGTTCTTCTTCGCACGGGAAATGAAAAAATTGGGGATTTGTCTCAAATCGCATTTTTTGTAATAGGACTCTGTTTGCTAGCCTTTCCGTTTACCAACTTTTGAAAACATGTCTAATTTTCCTTGTTTTTAAGAAAATTATTTTTTTGGGAATAAGTTTCTATTTTCCTCAAAATAAGGAAGACATTTTTTTCTAGGAAATATTTTTTATACTAATCAAACACACTCTGATATAATCGATTTATAATCAAATATAAGTTTTAAAGTTTTAATTATATCTTTTGAACATAATCCGTTTATGGGACTAATTTATAATATGATATTACTAAGAACTTTTAGTATTTGCACAATTATCCCCTTTACTATAAAAAAGGGAATGTGATGTGCACAGTTCATTTTTGTAGCACTCGTGTTCACATTCAATCCGGATAGGCACTGATAGAAGATAATATTAACTTGTTGAATAAATTTAAAAAAAAAATCAAAATTATTTATATTCATAAATTTCCTAATACAAAAAAGTAAGATCTTCATGGCACCATCATAAAGTTTCGATACATTTTAAAACATATTTAATATGCTCGAATAGCCTGCTTGGTAATTTTTTTTTTCACTGATTTTGATTGATATTTTATGGCGCCATTTATTAGAGATTAGAAAAATCAATGCTTATTAGTGTTTTTTTTTTTGGCACCGATTTTGGATGATTTAAAAATTACCCAAAATCGATGTAGTGTAATTTTGACAAATTTTCTCAATTTGCCAAATCAACGAGTTTTGACCGTTTTTCATATTCTCTTCTAATTTTACATTTTATATAATAATTATTTTTAACCAATATATTTTCTTCAAAACTAACTTGTAAATAAATATACATTAATTAAAAAACTATTAAAAAGCAAAAAAATACATTATAATTAAAAATACTTATAAGTAAAATATTACTTATAAGATAAGAAAAATTAGATCATAATTAAAAAAATTACTTATAAATAAAAAATCACTTTCATGTAAAAAATTATTTATAAAATAAAAATACGACTAATAAAATAAAATTCACTTATAAAATATAAGTAAAACATTACTTATGAGCAAAAAATTGAGTATAAGAAACTATATACTAAATTTTTTACTATAGGGAAAATAAACTCCCAAACATTGGTTGGACAATTTTAAAAACCATTAGAAAAATCACTTAAAATTAATCCGCTAATAAATTCTCAAAATCAATATTTTAAAAAACGCTCATAATTAGTTCGTCCAAATTCCCAAGGTGGCCCTAAATAGATTAAGGGACTGTTTGGGCCGGATTAAAATCTGATTTTTATCTAAGTTAAAGTCATACAATTAATATTAACCACATTTTTCCTGGGCCCCACATCTTTTCAATCACATCTTTCAAAAACTTCTATCATAATCCACTAAAAATCTAATTTTAATCCCCACCAAACATCCTCTAAAATTAAGAAAGACGATTACTCGTACTCCATAGATTGAATTAAAGAGAAACGCACGTACCGGCACTCACTATGTTGAGAGCAAGATAAAATGCGCACAGCATAAGCAAAACTCCATTTTGATAGAAAGGGACGTGAATTTTCATTCCAACTTTTCTAAATCATCTTTCTTACACATTTCACTTAGATACACTGTACGAGATGAGAAACAGTTGAAATTAATGCCTACACAACATAAACCATGCCAACCTCAAGGAGAGATGCTGGAGGCACCTTCAACGCCACATCCGCCCCCCTGCAGTTCCTTCTAAGGAAATTATAACCGAAATTGATCGCCAGCCTCTTCAAGAGAGACGAGCCTCGTTTTGCCTTAACATGAGAGTGCCCAAGTATGAATGCAGTCCCGGCTTGTTGAGCTGCACGTAGATCTTGTAGTTCTTCACGTAGTTGAACATCCATTTCCGACCCTGGATCAGCTTCAGAGTCAGTATCGATAGCGAACCGAACTCTTCGTTCCACGACGTCCAAGGGCTCCATTTCAATTACATCCATTACGCTATCGACTGTTGAGAAACCAACTGAAACACTTGCTGGCTGCACGCTTTCCTCAATATCAAAAGGTGGGCCTCCGGAGATTGCTACTGTTCCTATCACTGCCAATCTACACTCACTTGATGATGCACCGGATCGATAGCCATCATCCTCGTTGCATGTATCTATAATGCCACGCTCCATGTACCAATCATAACGGATAAAATCAGCCAGCCTATTAATGAGTTCAGATTCAAAAGAATCGACATCCTGATGGACATCCCGGTATCCATATCGTACAATGCACCTATATGAACGATGAGCTACAGGGCCCACACGTCCTACGAGGTACCTCTCGGCTGGGGGAACAAATGGTACTGGTACAGATTTTATACACACAAAAACAAGGAGACGGTGGAAAGCAGGGAGATTGGTGACAAAACGAGAAAAGTTGGCAGGAATACCGGAGGTCAAATCAGTGAACACAATGCCAATGCCAGGGACCCGAGCTATACCTAGGCTGGGACCTAAAGCCAATAGCCACTCTAGGGAAACCTTGTTGTGGAGGTCATATTCATATTTCTTAATGGTGGCATAGTGCCAAACGAACATAATGGTAACAAGAAAGAGTGCAAGGAGGATGGGAAGCCAGGCACCTTCACGGAATTTGACAAGGGAAGCAGAGAAGTAGAGTAATTCAATAGATCCAAAGAAAAGTAGAAAGATGAATGCCACAATTGGAGGTTTTTGCCAACAGAGGATGATGACCAATGATGTGAGGCAAGTAGTCACCAGCATCACTGCCATTACTGCCAACCCTGCGAATGATAGGTAATAAATAAAAATGTCTGCTAAAACACATCATTTAGTTAAATACTACATGCTGTAAAAATTTGATGATTAATTCTAGTTTCCCGGAGAGAAGGAGCATAAATAATTTCATCTAATTATAAATCTAATTCCTAGTTCCCTTGTGAAATGTTTGGCAGGGAGGATTGGATAGCAATGGACGGTATTAATGAAGGAACTAAAAAATAAAAAAGAGTAGCTAAAATCTTGTGCAAAATACTATCATGTCTAGTCCAGTGCTGCATTAGTATTAATGTAGCCCTCTCCAGGAAGGTTATAAGTTGATGCAGCTGAGCATCAACTTGATGCCGTAGGGGTGATTGAAAAGTTAACAATCTCAATAAAAAGGCATAACTGCGCCTGACGTACCTGATGCATTTCCCATGTGTTTTGTGTCCCTGAATCCAACAGTGACAGCAATGCAAAGAATCATGAGCATCCAGTTTATCTCAGGGATGTAGATCTGGCCATGTATCTTATCGGACGTGTGAACAACCTTAACCCTTGGAAAGCAACCGAGTGACTGACTCTGGTTGATTATAGAGAATGTTCCACTGATGATTGCTTGACTTCCCACAACAGAAGCAAGTATTGCTATTACAAGTACTGGCCATCTAACACTTTCTGTTTGCAAAATATCGAGAATGTTATTAATATAAGTATGTATGAAATCCTAACTTATTGTATTAATCACCTCTACTTGAATCATATTTCATTTGATACATTTCAGTCAATCCTCTGGGGATGAAAGAAAAACCAAGGAAAAAGATATAACAACACTTTTAAGATAAAACATCTTAGTGTTATAGCAGTTGATCATAAATGCAACTATTGTGCTTCAGTAATCATGAATGTTTTGAACTCGATCTTTACTGGAAGAATGTATTCCCAATAAATTAAGAAGACTCAAAAGTTTAAAATGTAATTCCTGCCACAGAATCTCCCTCTCAATGGAAAGAATTTAGAATAAAGTCATAATAGTTTTTCTATTATCTGTGTTAGCCATAATTATCAAGTATGTGAATTTTTTCAGAGTTAAAACAAATTTTTGAGTATGACATATGCAATTTCACGTCATCCGAAGATGGTAGCAGAACCCTGGGACAGAATGCAATAATATGGTGTGCAAATGCTCTCTTTACCAGTATGTAAATAACAGGACCACAGATCAGTCCGAAAATTTGTGAAAATATAACTGTCTTGTGTTAGTTTAGTTCAGCTAGTGGCAACGCTATATCAAGGAGGCACTGCATAAGATATACTTGTTTGGCTACGCTTAAAAATCTTATTCATAAGTAAGTAAATAAGTTGTAAAACAAATAATATTTTGATTTGATACAGTTGGAAACAAGTTAGTTACTTTGACAGTAATGTAAGAGTTAGCTTCAGAATCATTAACATATCCACACTTGTTTTTTAAGCTCAGCCAAACATGCTTGTGTAACTTTAAAAAGGATTCTCTTCTCTACCGAGTCTAACAGTGGCGAGTCATACCCGGAACAGAGACATAAAAATCAATGTCGTGAATTGTATGGTGATGTTTTGATAAGTAAGCTGCTTGACCCATATATGCCAATATGAGTGCCGGATAAACCAAAAAGGTGAAAGCCACCTGCAACAGAAGAAAAAAACAGAACAATCACTTTCAAAGTAACTCTTTGAACTACAAGGAAAAGCAAATTAATAACAAACTCCTAAACCAAGTAGGAGAACACCTAATAAAATTAGTCCTAGCAAAGAGGTAAAAAAATTTCTGTGCTGCATTATTGCCAAAGGTCACAAAAGAGATGAAATGGTTTGCGAATGTGTACCTGAATTGCAGCATATGAGAAGTGTCCAAGATCAGCAAACATTGCTTCAGAACCTGAGGGCAAAGTGATAGAGAATATTGTCATTCTAGTGTGGTGAACTAATATTCGCCAATCATTAATATAAGATCTTTTCAAATTATAACACAATGATTACTTGACCACCATTCAACCATATCAAAATCATATTCAACGCCTATTTGATGGCCATTATTTGAAAGTCTTTTTTCAACATACTTTTTTTCAACCACATATTTACACAATAAAATATTTTGCACGTAAACCTAAAACTTTTCCCTACTTTTTACTCACACGTTCTCCTAAAAATCACTATTCAAAACATTATTTTTCCCAAATAATGGCCATCAAACAGGGGCTTAATGACAGGTTTGATGAGCATTAAGTTATAAATTTGCCTCTTCTTGTCAAGACTTTTCCTTTTCATTTATGCCTAGCGGTGTACTGGATTTGTTAAGACACTTGAAGAAGGTCAATAATGTGCTGCATGTTGTCTTTCACTTTCTTGCATGTATAATTATAAATGCTATGCACAACATTTTCCTATGGACATTTTTTAAGGGGTTCACCTGTAATGCACAAAAGAATTCCACCCAATGACATCCATCCTCCTTTTCTTGTCTTCTTCAAAAACTTTAGCATGTAATATGGGGAAAGCGCTTGATAAACATGTGGATTCCAGTGTAAAATATTGTACAAACCAAGAGCACTGATGCATATCAGCCAAGTCAGCACAACTGGTGCAAAACAGAAGCCAACATGATGTGTGCCAAAGTGTTGTAAAGCAAATAGGCACACTAATATGAAGCAAGTAATTGGAACGACAGCATCTGCAAATGGGGAATAGACACAGATGTAAAAAGGATATAACAGGGAACAATCAACTATTTACTATTTCATCATTTATATACCGAAATTCTCAAATTAGAAAGAGAAACAATATTTGCCTTGGAAAGGGATACAGAATAACTAATAGGGACAATTTCACATATTTAGGAGATCGATTGATTTAGAGCATCAGACGCACTTCCTCCATTAGATTGAGATTGACAAATCAAGTAAACAATCACCAGTTTCCTTTATTAAGGTTGATAATACATATATGTGTGTGTGTGTGTGTGTGTGCGAGCGCATGCGCACGCGTACACACATTTGAGGGTCATTTTGGTATCAGAGTCATAAGCCGAATAGGGTGAGGTTATAGTAATTGTACTGTTTTAAGTACAGTGTCAAGGGAGAAACTGGTTACCCTAGAGCTTGCTGGAGAGTTTGGTCAGCCCGTTAAGCCGAGAGAGAGCATATATATATATATATATATATATATAACTTCAAACAAAAGATCTGGATGCATAGGATTGAGCAGAAAATTGCTCTAAGAGACAATAAAAATATAAGAAAAAAAAGAAATTGTCATGCTGATGCCTGATCCTAATTTTTTAAGACCACATGTTGATAATTTGAATGGTCCCAGCATCTGAGATCAAATGGATTTTTTCGCAAACTTTTCAGGATGATCCAGTGGCCCCTATATCCAAGAGTCATTCCATGGCACAAAAGACCATATATCTTCTGACTCGATGCAGTCCATCTAAGTTTCAGCAAAAATAGCTAGCATCAACATGACAATTTTACTCTTTCTTCTATAAACAAATTCATATTATTATTACTTTCCTGGTTCATTCAATTTATCCTGAATCAAGTCTTCTAATAAGGGGCAAGCTATAATTCGTTTCATATGTAAGCATATGCACACCATAATTAGATGATAGAAAAGTTGACAAGAATTTCCATTGACCATCCCTTGCCCAGCAACCAGACAGTGGTTGCGAAAGCAAACAAGAAATAAAAAGCAAAGGCTCTGAGATAGAAATATTTGCCAATAAAATTATTCAACAAGAACATGAAACTTCAATGCACGTGCATTTGGGCTCCGGTTTTGTGTCACCTCAATCACTAATTTGAAGTTGTAAAGTAGATTTTATTAAATTGCATACAGGGGTTTTGATATATGTGTCCCAGCATTAATAGTGAGAGTAAAAAACAGATCAATCTAAGATCCCACATCTTTTCCCAGGGGAATATATAATTATTATTTCTTTCCTATTTTTTCATTTTTTGTAGTAGAACAAAAAAAGTATAGCTAGAAAGCAAGAAAGGAAGTAGAAGGATTAAAAGATACATTCTGTAATTTGAAATTAAATCTAGACAGAGATCACGCAGAAATACTAATACAAGCTTCTTTTCCTTTTCTTTCTGGTGAAATCTTTGAACAAATTTGATTGCATATCCATCTTCAGCCCTTATCGTCATGTGTGAACGTCAAGTTTGATCGAGTAGAAAGCAGGCACAAAACGACGCTTATAAAGAAAGAAGCTTACATTGGTGTTGATCCTTAGACATGGATAACTCTAGGCCAGAAACTGCTGAAAAAACTGCAAAACGAAACGGATTATTAGCAAATTGTAATGTTCAAATCAAAGTCGAACAAATCGGATAGAAAGGTTATCAACCAGATATTGCTGGAGTGAGCAATCCATCTCCAATGACCATACAAGTGCCGAGAAGAACCAAAATTAGCAAAGCAGTGTGCAAGGATTTATGCTTTTCAAGCACCAACTTCACCCTTGAGCTATTGTTCTTGGGCTCGGGAGGGTGTTCAAATTTATAGGTAGAAAGAGCTTCATCCGCTACTTGTCGATTTGGAAGAAGGCTAACTTTAGCATGCCTGCATATCAAGGAATAGAGAGCAAAAGTGCCCCCTGCAGCAATCTCGAATTAGGGACTACCAATGAATGACTAGCAACGAAGAGAATTACCCATTCGTATCTTACCCTCTCCATTATCATCCGCTCGAAGTACGATAAAGACATATTTGAATAAAGGAACAAGAGTTAGAGTCCAGAAAACAAAAGAAAGAACCCCAAAAATCTCTTCATTTGTCTCAGAGTGATGAATGTCCTCTGCAAATGTGCTCTTGTATACATAAAGAGGGGAAATGCTAAGGTCTCCATATACAACACCAAGACTCTGATACGCTAAAAGCAGAGTGGTCTTCCAAGAATCCTTCTGAAAACCAATTAACAATCAATATTCCAAGAATGTAGCCCAAATAAGAATGTACAAGGGAAACTTTAAAGTAAAATATACTTTACTGACAAACACTGCATATATATGCCAAATTGGACCCATAATTGTTGTATAAATAACAAGAACTATGAATTATAAACCTTTGAAGTGCCCCAGCAACGCCCATAGTCAAGATCCATGGTTCATGAACGTTAATCTTTGTTCAAAATTGCAGGTAATTGTAATAATTAACTGTAGATCATCAAAGAAGCAGATATATGAAATTAGCCAAAAAATAAAAAATGAAGAGATAATACTACAGGAAAACTCCAAATGATAGCCTAATAGCTCTAATTTACAACCAGAAATATGTAAAAAGCAACAAACATTGCCTACTTCTCACTAAACCCATGTGGCATGCTCACGCCTTCAGCATTTTCAATAAGATGACATCTGTAATCTTAAGAACATTAAATGAGGCCTCAAAGTCATCTCATATCAAAATCATTAACAAAATGTGAGCACCAAATTAATTGAAACTCATTCATTCGCTACACTTTCTTCCCTATTTTTGGTTGACAATAAGGAAAAGAACACGATTCTTCAGTGACTATTTGCCTCTAATAAAAGCAAGGAAAAACCCATCCAATACAGATAAAGATAGCTTGAAACCCACAAAAAATTCTTACAGTTTACGCAAAAATCGGCGGTGATAATTCTTAATTTTTTCAAAGACGACAAAATACATTAGACCAAAAACAAGAGAAGGAACAAGGGAGTGGGCAAGAAAACCAAGATCACATGATTCAACGACAGGTGCATTATCAAATCAATCCCACCAAATTGAGCCCACAGGAATAAAGGCGAATTTAAGGACCTCCAAACCCATTCTCTTTATGCACACCCCTATACATATATACATACAAATAGATATACACATGTATATATACTAATATTTTACTTAATTTTGCACTTCGCTTGAAGACTGAGCCAACCCGACCAACTTGAAGAAATGGGAACACACACACGGACGCATATACACAAATATTGTTAAAAAAATGTACAAGATAAAAAAAAAAAATAACACCACTTGCTTGAAAAGCTGAAAATGGGTAGCTCAAGATATGAATACATGGCTCTGATTTCACCTAAAACTAATTCGACAATGGCTCAATAAAGATCTCGAAAGCATTCTAAACAAAACTAATTAGCAACACTTGCCAGTTCTAAAAGCAAAAACGGATACAAATTCTGTAAAGGCCTTGAAATTGTGAAAGATAAAAGGTAGAGGAATGTATTAGTGTCATATTCTCGTGTAGAGGCAGCACCACGTGATTGTAGTATGGA
Source organism: Fraxinus platypoda (assembly GCA_903798405.1). Lineage (NCBI taxonomy): Eukaryota > Viridiplantae > Streptophyta > Magnoliopsida > Lamiales > Oleaceae > Fraxinus > Fraxinus platypoda. The sequence goes on along the minus strand of CAIGRT010190063.1, from coordinate 4,585 downwards.
CCACCCACTGTGCATTCGCAGCTTCAACGTTTTTGTTTCAATTCGTATAAAAGTTAAAACTACTGCAGAATATAAGGCATCTTTTCCATATGACCATTGGTAAGTTTCTCTGCTGTTTTTTTTTTCCTTGTCAATGTATTAAAATTATGCTGGAAATTGATTTTATGAATCTTGAAAATCTTCTTGGTCAAGTTATTTAGTATAGTGTATCCTATCTAATGGTACGCTGTTGGATCAAATGATAAACACGTTGTTGATAAAAAGATGGCTTCCCCGAATGAAATGAAAATTGGATTCACATAACCGGAAAAAGATTTTCGAGCATTAGATAAAGAAAAAATCTATTTCTCTTAAATATTTAAAGTATTTTTATTTTTGCGGGTTAGGCATTCCTATAGGATTTTTTTTGAGTATAGTCCAAATTTGGGACCAGCATTTTTGGCAACATTATATAAAGTACAGTTCGTTGTGTTGATTTGTTTTGTTACGAAAATCTATGTAAATTTACAAAAGCACGTCGATGCCAAGTAAATTATTCACGTAGACTAGCATAATTTAGGCTACTTCAAATTTAAAAAGACGATTGTAGTATCTATTCAATTCGACTTACTTCAGACCTCTAATGCCCAACGTATTCCCGAGTGGGACCAAGTTCATTCCTCCTTAAACTTGCCGAGCGCCAAACATAGGATAGGGCTCTTGGCAGCATAACCATGACATGGAGTGTTGGTAATGGCAAAATTGATAATACTTTCGGTCCTTATTTGGTACTGATTAAAATTTAAATTTTAATGTAAGTTAAAATCAATAATTAATTTCAATCATATATTTTATGGGATTCATAATCTTTTAATCACATTTCATCAATTTTTATCAAAATTTATTAAAAATCTGATTTTAATGCTCACCCAGCAGTGGCTTAATAACAAATAAATTATAGTGATACTTTTATGGTCTAATATTTGTTTATATTTAACATAAAACATAAACAAAAAGATTATTCTGAAGTGTAAGAACGTGTTCTCTGTATCCGTAGGAATGATTAATTGCCTATCAAAGATGACATCTACCATGTGAAGCTCCATTTATCTATAGATATGTACGTGGCAGATCTCAAACTTGATTGCATGCCACATTCTACAACTAGGGTTTGAGAAAAATTGTAAAACAATAGTACTTTTGTCTTTATGCTTTTCGAAAATTGGAATTTCTTCTATTCTTGAAAATGGTTCTGAAACTATAAAAAAATCAAAAATCTTTTTTAAAAAAGAAATTATGCATTTTGATACGATGCTGTCATATTGCTTCTTTTTTTAATTTTTTAAAAAATAATATTATTAAATATCGTTTCGTATATTAATCAATTTGAGAGAAAGATTGTTCGACAATTAACAAGTTGTGGGAATGGGAATGGGAATGTGTGCGGGACAATGAAATTATTGAACCAAGAAAAATACTCAAATAGTTTAGAAGAATTGATTTCTGACTGGATTAAATTACTAAGCGACGCTTTTTCGTTTTATGAAGTAGAATAATTGTATCGTCTTTTAAGTTGAGGAAAAATTGAAAATGCTTAATTGGCTGTCATTGAATTTTTCATGTAATCGATGGGTAAGATGTCAATTTTGTCAAGTCATAAAAGTGTCAAAATAAATACAATTAATGAATGAGTAACAAATTAAAATAAATATTTAGAATAATTTATCTATTAAATGTTTTATCGTTTTATTTAGTGGTATTTTCTCAAATTTTTATGTTTTTGTACTCTTTTGACATTAAGTTTAGAAAATGATTCCTTCACCCAAAAAGAAAGAGAGAGAGAGATATTTTAGAAAATTGTTATCATGACATTAAACATGCAATAAAATTGGTATCAAAGGTTTCAGAATTTTTTAGTTTATTTTCGAAGTTAATTATACTTGTTCTGTTTTTTAAATGAGAAAACTATTTTCACAAATATGAGATGAAATTATCTGTACAAAAAGATAATAGAAACTTAACTTCTTTAAATTAAAATAATCTATTTTTGTCTAATTTAAGATTAAGAATGTTACGTTTGTGACTCAAATTCTATGTGATTTAGAAGTTTGATTCATGAAGGAAGTTTAAATAATATTGATTTGATAAGGGATCAAATCTCATTATGGACGGGGAGATTTGATTGGGAAAATGCCTTTAAAATGGATGAAAAAATATTTTGAAAACATTGGAATCGAGACGGGGCATCTAGGCGACGAGAATGCAAGAGGCAGAGAGCACGGGGGCGCAACGGCGCCCAAGGAAAGGCGGGTAGTTGCGCCACGGCGTCATCGAAGGGGAGAAGTGTTCTAGTTCATTTCTACCCCCTTTTTAGTGCTCTACTTCATCAATAACTTCAAGATTGGACTCCTATATATACTCTGCTAGGTGTAGACTCTTCATATACCCAACATAATAATTAGATAATTATTTTATACATTCAAAACTTGAGAGAAATGTTTAGATTTAAATTAAGAGTATCAAATATTGTAAATACAAATTTAGTTTCTTGGTATATAAGATTCTCATCTTCTTCTGCATAAATCTTGTATTCTTGTGCGATACATTACTTTTCATATTGCTCTTATTTTTTGTTTTTAATTATTTGGCTCAATTCTCAACAAGTGGTATCAGAACCAAGATTTTTTGGCTTTTTTGAGAGGTCCAAATTGATTACTAAAGTGAGATTTGAACAAAGTCGATTGTTTTAGGGATGACAACTACGAAATTTGAGATTCCACTTTTAGATCACAATAGTAGATTTTCTTTATGTCAAATCAAGATGCGAGCAGTTTTCGCTCAATTGTACTTTGTTGATGCTTTGTTGGAGGTGGATAGAATGCCAGCAACAATGACTGCAGAAGAGAAGCAAAACAAGGATTGGAAAGCCCTAATATAGATACATCTTCATCTTTCTAATCAAATTCTTTAGGATGTGGTAAAGGAGAAAAGTGATACTGGATTGTAGTTAAAATTGGAGCGGCTTTGTATAATAAAGAGTTTAATAAGTAAGTTACACTTGAAGCGGAGCATGTATTCTCATCGCTTGATGGAAGGTGAATCTTTGAAAGATCATCTATCGGTGTTCAAGGAAATCGTCGCTGACTTGGAGACCATGAAGATTAAGTATGATGACGATTATTTAAGACTGATATTGTTATGTTCATTGTCGTCTTCATATGTAACATTTAGAAATACCATTCTTTATAATCAGGATACTCTTATTATTGATGAGGTATATGATGCATTTTACTATAAGGAGAAGATGAAGCATCTGGTCATGGAATTTGAGGCCCATGCAGAAGGTCTTGTTATTCGTGAGAAGAAGACAAACGATCATGAAAGGGGCAAAGTCAATGATAAAAACGGTGATAAAGTCTGTTGGTATTGCAACAACAAGGGGCACATGAAGAAGTATTGTTATGAGTGACAGAATATGTTCGCCAATATAGATCAGAAGGAACAGTCAGGAAATTTAAGTGATGCTAGTCTTGCAGAAGAAGATTGCAGTGATTGAGATCTTTTGACGATTACTGACGTGACTCCAAACTTGACGATAATTAGATTCCTTGATAAGGCTTCCACTTTTCATATGTGTTCTAACTGAGATTTATTTTCTTCATATTAAACAGTTACAAAATATTTTGTGGCGATGAGAAATATGAGCCTTGTAAAATAGCTGATATTAATAATGTCAGAATCAATATGTTTGATGGGATGATTAAGACACTTGGTTTAATGAGACATGTTTTAGGTCTAAACAAAAATATTATCTCATTGAGTACTCTTGATTAAAAAAATAATATGCATGCACTTTTCAAAACTGCTTCTTGAAGTGCGTCTTAATCACGCTTACTTTTTGCCAAATGTCTGTGGTATGCTGCAATTTCACCATCTGATGTTCTAGTGATGTCCTTGTTCTTTCACTATTTGAACAAATAATTCAAAGGTCTAGGGTTCTCTGGTATAACGTTGTTTGGTTTAGCAAAAGAGTGTAGTACCCCGTTTCTCATTAACTTTTAACTATAATGTCACGTTAAGCTATACTACATACGTGATCGATTCACATAATCATTAAAGAAAATGAAAGCTTGATGAACGATAATTAGAAGGGTAAAACATCCATTTAGCTTAATTCTAATAATCAAACGTCAAATGGGGTAAGGCATTAGCGTTGTAGATCAACAATGTGTTGGGAAAATATTAATTTGTTATGTGAGCCTACATATATGATTAAAAGTGTGTATAAAAGTTATCTTAAAGTTAAGTCCAAAATTAAAGTGATATAGTAAAGAATTAAGTTATGGACTTTGGGCATATAAATAAAATGTGGGTCGGATTATATGTGTAGAGAACGGATTCATTAGAGTTGTATTTGACGATGAGCCAAATACATATGAAAACTGTTGGGAAGAGTTCAATCAATTAGCTCACAAAACAACCAACATATATGAGCACAAATCAGAAAACAGAACTGAAAATGAAGCTCAAGAATCTGAACAAAGCACTAAGTAAAATGTCAGAATAAAACTGCAATAATCGAACAATATTGAAGCTGAAATAAACT
>CAIGRT010190061.1:0-12898 GCA_903798405.1 Fraxinus platypoda | reverse complement strand
ATCGGGTTATCGGACTGAGACTCTAAATCCATCTCCCATTAATTTCGTCGAATTCAGATCAAAATCCAATCCATTGACAGCCCTAACTAAACATGTACTCGCTCTAAGTTACTAAATTATAGCTATGAATGTATCCTAATACAATTGTTCATATGATATAACTGCTCAAATCAGTTTTTGTATATGCATATGGTGCAGAAGGTACCAGCATTCATGTCGTGGATTCGGTACATCTCCTTGAACTATCAGACATACAGGTTGCTCCTGCAGATTCAGTGCAGTTGCAATGAAGGGGCATCTGGACCAGTTATCTGTTACTATCCATGCATTAAGGGGCAAAGGCTTAATCGGGGTGGAACCGAAGTTGGAGCAATGTTTATGATGATTTTTGGGTACCGGATACTTACCTATATATTCCTACGAAGAATGAAATTAAGGAAAATAAAATAATAATCTGTCGTTAGTTATTTCAGAATTGTCATCTAGATGTGACTGATTTTCATCTTCACTTCATTAATTCTTCCTCAACAAGATAATGTGTGTTTCATCTTATGCTTTTTATTAAACATAAATGGGTTTATTTTGTAATCCATTTCTTTTTCTAATTTTCTGTAATAGCCAAATAAATGAATCTGATTTATTAAGGTTCTTTTTTCCTCTCTCTCTCTCTCTCTCTTCAAATTCTGGAGTTCTTTGTCAGATACATTCACAAATGCCACGAAATAAATAACAAAACAGACAGCTGAATGTATCAGAGCTGCCTACAAAACACAAATATACAAGGCTTCATTTTGCGAATGCAACACGAAATAGGAAATAAATGCATCAGGCTTTGCTTAATCAGTCATCTCTGTGACTTTATAATTGTATCCTCCACGCCCTGTTGTAGTGTATTCACTGTTGCTATTGTATCCTCCATGTCCATTTGTACTATATTCATTCGCGCTATTGTACCCTCCATGTCTAGTTGTATTGTATCCACTCTCAAAAAGCCTTCTATTGTATCCTCCACGTCCATTTGTATTGTATTCATTCTCGCTATTGTATCCACTACGTCCATTTGTACTGTATCCACTCTCAAGAAGCTTTCTTTCTTCGACAATATAATGGAAGAAAGTTACTTGGTATTTTAATTTTCTTTCATTATTGCCATAAGAACATCAGTAGAAGATTAAGATTCTCATGTTCCAGCTTCTTTTTCATTTCATACGAAAAATCTCATCTTCAATAATGGAGTTATAGATTCAAAGATTTGTGATTATTAGTTGAACTATGTTGTATAAAAATTTAAGCTCCCAAAAGGCGAACACGTTAATTTATTGAACTTTCATTTTCAACACGTTATCTCTACTAAAATTTCATTTTTTACATAAAAAATGTGACGTGTACAAATTTCATAAAATGGGTGGCGATAAAATTTGAACCCACAACTACAGTCTACAATGTTAAATAAGCTACCTCCTCTAAAAGCTTAAGCTTTAACATGAGGTGATTGAACTTATTTATGTTTTATATCAAAAGGAAATGCCAAAAACACCGGATAAGACTCAACTCTATAAAATAAACTAGAATCTTGTTTACAATAATGATAAATATATCTTCATTTTGAATAAGAACTTTTGTACTAACCAAGTGGAAGCTGTGGGTTTGCATCAGAAAGTGCAGCCATCGCCATTTGGGATGATATGATAAGCAATATTGCCATGTAAATGGCCATCAGAAATACTTGACTTGCATTAAGGAATGCCATCAATGCCTATATATGAGATAATATGTGTTTTGCAAAGATGAGTGAGAAGAGTAACGAGTGTGAAGAGTAAGGGTGTCACCCTCTAATGTTATATATAATCGTTGAGTTTAATGCCAAAGAAAATTTATTTTACAAACAAAACACTTATAATTTAATTGATGTGGGACACAATACAATAATACCTCTCTCTAATATGCCCCGAGTGCTCACTCACTGCACCTCACACTTAGAGTGTATTTGATTGACTTTATTTTTCATGAAAAATGTCATTTTTCATCCAAATTTATATTTTTTGGAGTATTTTATTGACAATTTTTTTCATGAAAAATATTTTCCAACTTTTTGTCACGTAATTATATTTTCCTAAAAAATAAAGCAAATATTTGGTTTTTTATTTTCTAGATAATTCACTCTCTCTCTCTTTCTCTCATCTATCCACTAATAAAAAATGAACAAGTATAATATTTTCTAGGTTGAAAACTAAATTAATCAAACATATTTAATTAATAATTTCCATACAAATAAGTTTTAGGCAATTGAATTACCTAAAAATTATTTTCTTTTCATGCAAATTCTATACTCGCAATTAAACGCACTTAGTTTTATTACTCTACTCACTACTTCTCCTCCTTCTCCTTCTCACTTCTTACTCATCATTTGTTGAATTTAGTACAAAATGTTGCAGGAGAGAACTTGAAGTTGATTTTTTATTCCTTTGTTATTTTTAAAGAAATTTCTTAGTAGCTATTATTTAATAAGTTAAAAAGGTAAAAAAGTAACAAAACCAATAAAAAAGAGAAAAAAATCTGTATCGGAAAGCTCTCTTCATTAATACATCATCTTTGAATTGATTTAGTCATCCCCGGATTTGCTACGTAGCTATTTATTCCTTTGTTATTTTTAAAGAAATTTCTTAGGTAAGAAATTTCTTTAAAAATAACAAAGGAATAAATAGCTACGTAGCAAATCCGGGGATTATTAAATCAATTCAAAGATGATGTATTAATGAAGACAGCTTTCCGATGCAGATTTTTTTCCTCTCTTTTTTATTGGTTTTGTTACTTTTTTACCTTTTTAACTTATTAAATAATAGCTAGTCGGCTTCTAGCCTTCATCTAAGCTGCACGGCAACAAAAATGGAAAATGTGACACAACACGACATAACAAGCGAAACTTCATACAAAAATGTGTACATGTGCGGACAAATATGTGAAGAAAAAGCAATAACATAGGAAATTGGCTAGCAAAATGAATTACTGATATCTTTGTAGCTCAATCCGGGCCAGAAGTCCGAATAGTTAAGAGAATAAGTGATTAAAGACCTTAGCTGAATGATCATCAACCCACTAATTAGCCTAACCCAGCCTTAAGTGCTTATCTAACTCCTGTTAATGTCTTAATGATATTAAGACAAAGAGCTTAATCTGGGATTTTTAGACTTTTTCCAACTATGAAAACAAAACTTAAATGAAGATGAGATGAGATGATTAACATAGCATCAGGGCTAGGTAAAAATACCTAAGTTCAGGTTTAGCGAGTCTAAAACTGTTGTCCCCATCTCAATATTTTCTTGGCTTTCAATTAAATTTTAACATATCATTATAATTTTGAAGTGTCAAGATTTTAGTTGGACATAATTCAGACCGGATGAAGAACATTGAAAAACTATGCCTCACTCATATTTTAACATTTCAAAATTATAGTGATGTGTCAAAATTTAATTGAGGAATAGCCAAGGAAAAAACGGTGATGGAAACGGCGTATTTGGACTTTGAAAATGACTGAAAACACCCACATGCATGATCTGTATTGTTGATGTAAGTTTCCAGTCTCTACAAATAAGTAACTACACCTTGATATTTCTTGGCATTATTAGGGAAATTTAACAGTTGTGTACAACTGGGAGAATGGGAGGGCAATACCATCCATTAGCCTTTACTATATGCCCGGTAAAGTAGGAGAGTCATAAATTCATTTCCTAGTTTTGCTATGAATTTTCTGTACAATTTTATGAGAAATCACTATCAACCCATATAACAAAACCTACGTGACGACACAGCTTCGTCTTTATTGAATTACGACTATGTCCATAATAGAAGTTGAACCTCTAATAAGATCGTCACATCAGCTGATTTAAGTGACCTATCTTTCATGTTAAACGAATTTGATCCATGCAATTCAATACACTTAGCTTAATTATCTCACATGTTATACATAATCCAGCTTGAGCCACATTTAGTCACCAGGGCATTGGAGAAGTTTTTCAAGCCAAATTTATTGGCTTACATAGTTTTGGTCTGACACGTTATGAGTCAGACTAGTCGACAATGTCGGCCATAAAAATTCTACATAACTTGTCACATGACGAAGAAAAATGGATCACGCTCTTAGGCTAGACATGTCCAAATAATATCAAAGAAAAAAATATTTATGAATTCACATCGAAATGCTTATAAAATTGCATAAGCAACTTTAAGAAATTCCTTTCAGCAATTACTAGAGCTTCTATTGGTCGACAACAACAAACATTGATAAATTTATTATTATCATCATCTAAAGTTTAGAATTTCCAAAGTTTGACTTTGTGATTTCTTTCTGACTTTCTTTCTGATTTCTTACACTTCGAATACACATAGGTTGACTTTCTTTCTGATTTCTTACACTTCGAATACACATAGGTTGACTTTCTTTGTGATTACTTATACTTTTTATATACATAGGTTGACTTTTTAAAAGTAAGCATTATTAATTATCAAAGATTGAGAATGAAGTACAATGCAGTTCATCAGTAACTAAAAACAAGAATCGCCTATTTCCTAAATATTACTTAGTCACAATTTTCAATTATATTGAAGTAATTTATGAAGTTAATTATACTAAATTATCGGTTTACGTGTGACACCTAGCAGATTGAGCACGTGCAATGCAATATTTCCTCTGAAGTTAACCGCCTCTTAAATTAATTAATTAAATCTTAATTGTACTAATTCTTTGTTGATCCCTAGACGAGTCAAATACGCCGTATTTGGTCATTCGTGCCGACCACGGATGATATATCTCTTACTATACGGTTTCCAGGGTATTCAAACTACGAAGCCCTTGTTCGATCGATGATCTTTTTTTTCAAAACCATTATTTTGAATAGTGAGTTTTTGCATATTGTATGGTTAAAAAGTAGGGAAAATTTTTGAGTTTGCATGTAGAATATTTTATTGCGTGAATGTGATTGAAAATAAGTATGTTAAAAAAAAAAGTTTTAAAAGAATGAAAGACAAATAAGGACTAAATACTTTTTCTGTGCAATCATTTTGCATTTTTGAAATTTACTCGTAGAGACTATTACGTTAAGAGGTAGATTTGGTTTAATTAGATCAAGAACTTCAAATGTCTATAAAAGTTACATAACTTTGACACGAGGGACCAACGAACAACTTTTATTGGTAACAACATGGGATTTGCATCAACTTATGATGGGAGAGTCTCTTCATGAATCCTTCATTTCTTCTGTAAATAACTTGTAAACTTTATTACGTTCAGGGACGGATTTAGGGGAGACTTGGCTGGGCTTCAACCCAGTCCCCCAAGTCTACTTAAATTTTTCAAGGTATTTTTTTTTTTTTTTTATCATATCTGCCCAACTTAAAATAAATAAAATTTAGTTCGATTCTGAATTCGTCCTTGATTATGTCTAATCATATATTTGTTTAGAACTTGTTTGTTGAGAACTTCTTGCATTGTATTTCAACATAACCACGAATGAGAGTCAAACTTCGTCGACTTCTACTTCTAGTTGTTTTGGTTGTCCAAAAGCCCCAGATTTCTCAAAATTTCAAAGAAAAAACTTGTTCATCAATACTTTGAAAAATTTGTAACTGAAGATTTGGTTAATTTAAGATTTGCCAATTTAAAAAATAATCATGAAAATGATGAAGCATTGACCAACAACCATCATTCACGTTCTTACACAACCAATCAAGAAATGCCACATTTTCCAAACGTAATTCCGTCAATGATTTATATATAGAAGTGTGTGGACAGGGACTTCATTGCACATGCAAACCCTTCCTTGGTCCTAACGGCTCGCTAACTGGCCACGCTCCTCTATTACTTTTACTACCCAACCTACATCACTATACCAACCTCTATATAAATAAGTTGTTATGTATCTATTCTATACATATATTCTCCCCTATACCTACAATATCTAAATCTTTAATCTCCATCTCTCTTACAAGATTTCCAACATGTTATATAGTAATATTTGTGAATATCCTATGATCGACTGCGCACCTAGGCCATTGATCGTGGATGGAACAAAATGGAGGTCAAAAAATGTGGAGATAGCTCCGAATTGTCCTAGATGTGCATCCTCGAACACGAAATTCTGCTACTACAACAACTACAGTTTGTCACAGCCTAGGTACTTTTGCAAAGGCTGCAGGAGGTATTGGACTAAGGGTGGATCACTGAGGAATGTGCCGTTTGGAGGTGGTTGCCGGAAAAGCAGGCGGGCTAAGGCGGCAAGGCAGGTGGAGCGCGGTGGTGCAAATTATAATGTTGGTCGAGGTCATAGTCCGACTAGTGATCAGTCTAGTGGTGCGGTGGATATTGATTTGGCCGCAGTTTTTGCTAATTATTTGAACCAAAATGTGGAAAATAATGAGGAGAAAAGTGGTGGTGAGTCTTCTAGTCCTGGAGCTAGTTATGCATCATCATCTGAAATTCAAGCAAGTTCATTGGATATGGATAGCCAACTAGAAGATGCTTTATTTGAGTATCAAAAGCCTGTTGAGCCAGTAGATTTCATCGACACGGCTGAGTTTCAAGAAGTGCTCATTCCTGATCATCTGTCCAATATTCATGAAGAAAATGGTCAAGAATTCATGGATCATAACCCTAACAATTTCAGGCTGAAAACTATGCTTGGAGATGAATTAGGGCCAGAAATTTGGTCTGACGTCCCGAATTTGCTAAATTTTCCATGCGAATTACCTATGTTGCAGTTTCAAGATTTTGAAGCATTCTCAACTGATGATCAGTCAAGACTTTCTGCAAATCTTGAGAGCAATAATTGGGGCTCATTTGATATGTCTGGTTATGATTTTTTTTCCGTGCCTTGATTCAAGAACATGTTTTTCATTTTCATTTTTATTTTCCGGCCAAGGGGATTGCTACTATTCTTGGAAGTTGATTGTCATAATTATCCATATGAAAGAGGTTTGTCATAATGCTTATTTAATTATAATTACATACTAATTTAAAGGAGTAAATAAAAAAAATTGTTCTGCAAAATTAAACCTTTCTGTTTTCTTTTACTTTTTTTGGCTTGTAAAATAATTATTGATGATGGTATGGTTGTTACTTTATGATGTGATTGAAATCATGTGAAATAATTATGGCACATGGACATGGGGAAACACAATGCAATACAGCTGAAATTAAGCACATTTTTGAGTTTTTTTAGCCTAGAGATAATTATCAAAGGTTGAATTAGCAAAACTGCTTAATTATGAATGTATTCAAAGTGTAACATGGAAAAAAAGCAAGATTTAGGCAAAATAATCACCAAGATGTAATGCAGTTTTAGATCTTTTTAAATGCAGCAATACATAAAATCTTATTCTCAAATTCAAGTCGGCGAGGACGATTCTCGTAGGACTGACAAATCAGCAAAAAAATTTGTTACGTTTGACACTATATCACAAAAGAATCTTCGATGTGTTTTTCATGAAAAACCAAAGTGGCAGTAAAAACAAATTATGAAGTGTTAGGATGGAACTCAATCCCATTTTTCATAGTAATTGAGAAAGTGATAAAAATTAATGGACATAAAATTCTTTTACAATCTAGGATATTGTTCCAATCAAGCTCTAAAGGAGCACATGTTTTGTTTAAAGATGTGATCTAAATGTAGCATACACATTAATAACATTGATTCTCAAGAGATAGAATGCTTGACAAGACAATTGAAATGGAAAGAATCATAGGACTATGGATCCCAAAGGTTGTTTCCTTAGGACCATTCGAGGGTACTTGAATTGATTGTTCAATTGATTTCCCCCAGTTTGCAACTGCTAAGACGGTGTAAATGCACATCAAATGACAGCTCCATCTGATAACGATATAATGAATTTTTTTATTATTATTTTATTTTATGTTGTAGTCTTTATGTGGTTCTAGAAAGGATTTCCAAAAAAAAGAAGGAAAAAGCATATGCGTAGTTTTTATGGGCTTAACAAGAATTATTAACAAACATGTTTGGTTCATAGTGTTCGAGATTATTGCATACTAAACATGACAGTATTTTCTTTTTTCTTGAATAGTCTTGTGCAATATTTTGGAGAAACTTCTGTACTTTCTCTGAAATTTTCTGTATCTATTTCAGTTTTGTCTTGGAGAGATAGTACATTTCTAGTTTTGTGACCATGTACATGACAATAGAATTTCATTTTGATCCAATGTGTATTTATTCTGTAGTGTTTGAACGTCCCACCTCGCAGGAACTTCTATGTGAGATGTTTTAATCCCACGTTGAAAATGATTTAGAAGATGAAGGAAAAAGGGCTGCTATATAATGTGGCTACATGCCTACATCTCACATAGAAGTGCCATAAGTACGAATATAAGAAAAATTGCACAAAACAATAGCAAGTGTAAAATGGGAGAAGAAAGCGATGAAGATAAATAGTTTTAGCTTAGATTGTGAGAGAAATATTGGATAATTGTAACGATCTTGCATGAATTAAATGATTAAAAAAAAAAAAATCTTTGTTTTTAGCTATTATTATTTTTGATATTTCTATCGAAGGAAGATCCTAGGAGTGAATATGGAAATAGACTTGCGCTCCCAACGTCTTGTTCTTTGACTCCTGAGGTATGCTCAAAGGGCTTTAACTCTTAACATTTCGTTAGATTCTCTATAGCTACAAAAGGTCTATAATTTTTATTTAAGTTTTAAACAGATTCCTTCAATTTGTTCCTTGTCAATCAATTTTCTATGATCAATTACAGAAAGTCATGAAAGATATTGACTTTTAAAAAATGAACAGTTAATTCTCAAACTTGAGTACAGGTCTTTGCAAAAACAAGATGCAACTGTCATTTGTTTCTTGTCTTCTTACTTGAATTGCTAAGGAACAACAGGAATTAAATGCACATTCTGAAAAATGCGCAATTTGTCTATGCCCAAATAATCATAAACCACAGAAGATTCACTGGGAGAATTATGAAGTGCAACAAGTGCAGCAACTAGACCAGCATTGCTTGATATACTTGGTTCTGTAAACTTAGGCTTGTCTCTTTCGTCCAAGAAAATGTCGCTTTTGTCGGGTCTTCCTACCATAGCTCCTAGAAGCACATTTGGATTTTTTTCTTTGGAATTCAGAAACTGATTCCCTTCTGCACAAGAGTGCCATTTACCAAATGGGATTGATGCAGCTCTGTAGTGAACTTGATTTGGGTAACAATCTCCGTGTCCTACATGTTGCTCATCTTCATGAGATTATTACCAAGAATGTAATCAACCTGAACATAAGTAGAAAGAAATGGATAAAAGAAAAATAAAAAAATTTCAGGAATATCTTGCATCAGACAGAATTGCAACTAAGTTGTTTAGTGTTCTTTGTTTGTATAGTAGTGATACGACGAAAGACTGAGCCTTTTTAAACAAATTTTGGATCGATTACATGTATCATTTTCCACCACTCTATTCAATTCTTTGTTATCTCTACAAAATATGAAGTCACGAGATCCTTAACAACTACCACAGATTATGTTGTCTTTGATCTCCTTCGTGTGACATGTTCTACTGAGGTCACAACACTCTTATGAATGGAAGCCTCTTTAGGTCTACGCAAAAAAAGTCTCAACCACTTAAGTCATCGCTCCCTTATTTTGTCCTCAATGGGAGCCCACCTTCACTTATTGATGTATATTCTTATCTATTTTAATATAACTACTTATTCATCATCCTCATTTTTGCCAAGTCCATCTTATGGGCATATGGAAGCAAATTATGGTTCATTGTTTGGTTTGAAATTAAATTATTTTTCTTACATTTGACTCTCTGTCCACCTAGCAGAAAGCAGGAAAATTTACCTTTCTAAAGAAGCCTTATATGATTTCTAAGTAAGTACCTGTGACATGGAGAAACCTCTCAGCATTTCAAGAGTAAAATTATCAGTGTTGCAACTTCCACTAGTATGTCGTAAAAGTTCAAGATAGTCACTGTACAATTTGCTAAGAAAAGAAGCAGTTGCAGCATACTGGAGTGGTGTACTATCTGGTTTTTGCAGAATCAATCCTCCTAATAGCTCGAGAAACCATAATTTAGAGTATATTAACTCAATAACAACACGAATACATGAAATCAACTAAGAAAAAACTGAAGGATCTGATAATCACCTTTAGTCATGCTGAATTGTTTATTCTAAAGATACATTGTCAAATCAGTCCTGTTTGTTGACAAAGCTTCTTCATATGGATAACCAGGATCAACGAAATATCTGATTCTCGTAAGCAGAATCTGCAAAATAATCAATTTCAAGTTACACAATACTTTTACATGGATGGGAGAAAATTGAATAGGATCAATTAAGAGAGACATAGATATCCATATGTTGTCCTGTCCAGTTCAGTATACAAAATATGCCGTAAATGTAAGAATATTTACCACATTAGCAGTCTGTTTGTTGTTCCATTAAAAGATCCCTTTATCCTTGAACATTTCTTTGTCCTCTGCTGAATAAAAATTACCAGTAGCATATTTAGCCCATGTTTGGCTCCCATTAAATTTTAATTTATTTTTCTTTCTCCTCTTATCAACCATAATTCTCTCAATAAAATGATATTACACATAAACCAAAAAATTCTCTTTACTTTTTAACCACACATTCTCCAAAAAACACTATTCCAAAATCAATTTTTTTCAAATAATGGAGCCCAAACAAGGGCTTAAGATAAGTACTGTTTCCCCGTGACAAAGAACAACCAGGTTCCTCCCCAAACCAAATCATCCTTATAACTTGATGAGTTATGAAAATCTTTTGCTTGAACTCCACAGTTACCATTTGCTGTATAAAATCCTGGCTTATGAGAAGGATCTTGAAGAGTTGCTAAATTAAATAATTTCTCCGCTGCTCGAACTAGATTTCTCGAATATTCTTTATTTTCCCCGAAAACCAATGATGCAGCTGACATTCCTGCAACTATTTCACCTGCTAAGTCTGAGGCTGTATCATCACAAACTGAAACAGGTCTTATATATTTCATGTCTTCGGGTCTTTGCCAACAATTTATGTCGTTGTCTGCATTTTTTTCACTTCCAACCCCACCAATCTTAGGTGTAAAAGCTAATTTCATAAATCTCGAATAAAATAAAAAAAATGTTTCACATTTACACAGTAGTTCACCCTCAAACAGTTGCACATTTACACAGAAGAGTACAAGGTTTCCTTACGTCTTTGACACACCTAACCCCCCCGCCCCGAAAGCCAAAGTCCTCTATATAGTAGAAATATCAGGGAAACTTAATGTGTGTGGAATGGCTAATATACTCCTAATATAGGTCGATTTGCTGTCCAGAGATAAGTATAATATAGGATTAGGCTCACAAAGTCCAACAAAAGGATCATCATATGGCTTAAGAGAACTCACCTGAGAATATAGAATTAAACTTTCACTTGTGTTTGAAGGAATAACATTGAGCGAATAATCGCTTCCCCATTGGATAATGTTTTTGACGTTATCAAGCTCTCCAATATCAGCATATTTTTTATGATAGTCAATCACACTCCAACTCAAAAGAGTGACAGTATATGCCGTGGTAAAGCTAAACTTTATATTGTTTCCTGAATCATAAAATCCACCTGCAAGGCTTGCTTATATTGCCATCTTTTCCATCATTTAATCCTGAATCTCCACGAAATTTTATTGGATCATCTTTTGGAAAATGACCAGTTGCCAAAAACATTCATGAAAATACATTAATATGATAATTCAAGAAACGAGATCACAGAAAAAATTAAATAATTGAACTGATGCGATGATATTTTACACTTTTGCGCGTCAAAGAAGAGAAGGGCTTGGTTCAAAGCAACTGTAAGATTCCTGGAAGGTGAATCCTCATAATTCTTATGTATCAAGAAATGCAAAAGCAGAACCAGTACAGTAATGAAAACAAGCATAAAACATAGACAAAACGCTTAAAATATCTTTTGTCCCTGATTGTGAGATTGAAATCAAATGATTTTGAGAATCTTGAAGGGAGGGAATCAAATCCCTATGAAGATTGAGGAAGAAGAGTGAAGTCGAGCTCGATTGAGTTCCAACTGTTAAGAATTTGGGTTCCATCTTAAAAGGTCAACCTTATTAAGAGGAGTAACTCAATCCTTTATAAGTTGGTCTATGTTTTCATCTTTATTCGATGTGAGATTTTATCCCTTAACATTAATAATGAGCAAAGAATACTCGTCTTTTTATTTTTATTTTTTATGCATGGTGGAAGAAATGATAAAAAATTACTTGAATCAAATCCCTACGAAGATTGAGGAAGAAGAGTGAAGTCGAGCTCGATTGAGTTCCAACTGTTAAGAATTTGGGTTCCATCTTAAAAGGTCAACCTTATTAAGAGGAGTAACTCAATCCTTTATAAGTTGGTCTATGTTTACATATTTATTCGACGTGGGATTCTACCCCTTAACATTCCCTCGCAAGATAGTGGCTCTGATACCATGTTAAGAATTTGGTTTCCATTTTAAAAGATCAACCTTATTAAGAGGAGTAACCAAATCCTTTATAAGTTGGTCTATGTTTACATCTTTAATCGATATGGGGTTTTATCCCTTAACACCAACAATTATCAGAAGAAAGAAGTCGGCTTGCCCCGAATAGTGACTATTGAAAAAAAAAGGTTGCTTCAGACAAACTCCTGTACGTAGATTTTAGGCAAAAATCGAGAATTCATGTGGATTTTGTGGCTAAAGCCCTGTAGGGAATTCCAACTGCATGATGACATGTAACTGCATTTGGCAAACAGTTTAAACCTTGTTGTTCACTCCTTGATTGCTTTAATATTAAGTACTAAAGTATATACCTTTTAGATGTTGCTATGTTGTTCAACACTTCATTATTTGCGAGAGGAGATGTAAT
>CAIGRT010190047.1:0-22624 GCA_903798405.1 Fraxinus platypoda | reverse complement strand
AACAAAGCCAAACGAACAAAAAATTTAAAAATTTGCCTTGTGGAAAATTATACCAATCAAACACACTTAATTAACAATTCCCTGTAAAACATTTTCTAGGCAATTACTTTCCCTGAAAATCATTTTCTTTCCACCCATTTTCCACCCTTGCAATCAAACGGACCCTTAGTAGATTTGTCGATGTAATTTTTATATATAGAATGCCACAATTGGAGAATTGTTATAATTTATATAGGTGCACTCAATCAATTCAACTTTAAAAAAGTCATACTAATGTGAAATAGAAATGACAGGGGCTGGCCAACTTGGTTTTATTTTGTGTACACAACTCTGCATAAATGCTTAATTAATGCCCCATATTATAGGTAAAGCTATCAATATCCCAATATATTTTTAAAGTAGAAAATTGGGCAAAATATCCATTTTTAATGATGCATTTGAAAAAATGGCCACTTTCAGTGGCATTTGGAAAATGGCCGTTTAGTGAAACATTCGGACTGAAATACCCTTCTCATGTAAAGTATTTCCATCCCACCCACTTCTTTGGGGCCGGTTTGGAATGAGATTCAAAAATTGCTTTTGGCCCGTTTGACTAATTTTATGAAAGTACTTCTTTCAGTGTGATTTTCTCTAAAAGCATTTTCAGAATATGAAGTTTTTTCAAAAATTAGTTTCCAAAGAAAAATTAAGTTAGTTTCCTCCAAAAACTTAGGGGTTGTTCTCTTTGTGTTTCAGATTTTCGTTTTGAGTTTTGAATTTATTTTGGGTTTTGTATTTTGAGTGCCCATTTTGAAATTGTTGAAAATGTGTTCTTTTTGTCATTTTGAAAAATTATTTTCAAAAATAAAAAATTGGAAAAGTCGTTCTCTTCTTCCCCGTCTCTCTCTCTTCTTCCCCTCCTCTCTGTCGTCTCCCTCTTCTGCTGTTGGGTGTGGCAGTGTTGGTTGGATGCGGCGTCGTCTCTCTCTCTTCTTTCCCTCCTCTCCGCTGTTGGTTGTATGAGGTGTCGGCTTCTTCTGTGTTAGGTGTGGCGGTGGTTTTGGGTCCCGACAGTTGTGTGGTTTTGGGTCAATTGTGTGGTGTTGGGTGTGGCAGTGGTTTTGGGTCGCGGCTGTTGTGTGTTTTCAGGTTGTGTGGTTTTGGGTCAGTTGTGTGGTGTTGGTGTGGCTATGGCGGTGGTTTTGGGTTGCCACCAACAAAAACCACCACCAGCTTCTTCTTCTTCTTCTTCGCTTGTGGCGATGGCAATGGTTTTTGGTCGCGACGTCGGCGGTGGTTTTGGAGGTGCGGTGGCGATGGCGGTGGTTTTTGTTGGTGGCGTAACTGAAAACAGCCAAAATGCATTTTGAAAATTTTGACTTGGTTTTAATTGAAAATACACAAAACAACATTTTTGACGTTTTCGATTTTCTTTGTAAATTTAAACTCGTTTTTGAAAATAGGTAAGTAAACATGTTTTCACTGTTTTGAAAAATCTAAAACAGAAAACGGGATAAAACGGCAAAGAGAACAACCCCTTATTTACTGGAAATAAAAGCAAAAACCAAGCCAAACGGGTCTTTTTTCATCTTCTTCACCACCGCCTACTTGAGAGCTTCTTCATCATCTTCTTTTTGTACTTGAGTGAATATGCTCTTGCCTCCCTTTTTAGAATCTTTCGAAATTCATCTACATTATTCATTTTGCTATCAAAACCAAAGATCAATTTGAATATGATTCGAAAGCTTGTTTTACAGTGAAACCCTAACCCCAACCCCACACACTTCTTCTTTATCACCACCACTAGACATTTGGTTGTCAAGATTAGAGTTTTTTCGACAACCAAATGTCGAGTGGTTAAAATGTGAGAGCGGTGAAGGAGCTACAATTTTCTAGGTAAGAGGTGGGTTTTTTTCAATGGAATGGGGTCTACGGGAATGAGGTGGAATAGTGTGAAGTGGGCAAAAGGGAGTGGTGAAGGGAGAGGGTTGTGTCGGATGTGATGTGATGGTATCGATTGTAAAAGAAAACGTGGTAGAGGAGGTTGATGACGTTTACATATTGTGGAGCTGCATGCGGATGATGACATGCGATGATCGTGTGTGAAAGTACTTTGCTTAGGGTTTTTGAATTTGGCCATATTTGCGAAAGTTTCTAAAATTTTATAGAGGGTATTTTGGTCTATTTACATTAAAATTGTCCACATTTGCAAATATTTTTGAAAGTGGCCATTTTTCAAAAGAGAGCTGCTACACGTACATGACCGGATTTTCACAGATTCTGCCAGGCTACACACATTCAGGTGGGTCCACATTTTTTAATCATTTTTTAAAAACAGTGGGGCCCCCTCTACAGTGAGAGGGCCTGTAAGGTCCTGTAAGAAAAAGCTCCTGTACGTGGAGCATTTTTCTTTTCAAAATGTACGCTTAAATATGGCTATTTAAAAGTTAAATTATAACACCGATAAAATATTTGTTTATATATATCTTCAACACGAAATCAATTACAAAAGGATACTTCTGATTGTAAAATTTAAATAAAAAATTTATTATAATTTTATACTAAATTTTTATACGATGTGACAAATATAACTAGATGGATACATGAGCAAACAATAACAACAAATCATAGGATTATTTGGCCATAATCAGAGTTTGGCATTAAAGATTCCACTTTCCATTGCCATTTGGCATCAACAGTTCTTTATTTTAACTTTTATGCATACAGAGATGAGAAAATCGAACAATCACACACACAAATTAATGCTCCTAAGGATTAAAATCAATTTTTTTATAAAATTTTGATAAAAGTCAATGAAAAGTGTGATTAAAATTAATTTTAACTTTGACTTACATTAAAATCTTTATTTTAATTTTTACCAAAGATGTATCACCTTTAATTATTGTTAATTAAATGCTATGATAAGCAGTAATAAATCAATTTCATTTGAAACACTAATATTATATTAATTAACAATTAAAGAAAAAAAAGAGCAGACATGTGAGTCAAGAAAGATGGTCTGGTCCTTAACAAAAACAATTTTCCCGTAGGACAGTATTCAAGAAATTACTGCTGTGCTTGCGTGTACCTCCTGCAATTTGGGTCGTTACCCACCTCACTAGCCACCACCCTACCCACCCAAACCCCACACACCTATGTATGTATAGGTGTATATATATACCCATTTTGCTCTGATCGATAATCCATAGTTGTTTCTCTCTGTCACTGCTCTCAGTATTCAACTTAGGCATTCAACAGGTATCCACTATTTAGCATTCACACACATACACAAACGCATGCAAATTTCTTGGGAGCTTAGATTCGTGCAGATTTCCTCACTCGTGTTATAGTCCCAGTTGATTGTATCTAATATTCTTGATCGTTGATTCGTATTTGAATCTAGTTTTATATTGGGTCGTTTTACATGTTAGATCTATATATATGTATTTCGTCTATACACGTAGAAAAAAGTAAGGAAGATTAGACAGAAATAGTATAAAATCCTAGGATGATCTTTTCTAATCTTTATTAAAAACTGCTCTGTTGTTGCCTAATCTTTGTTGGGTTAGAATACCTTTACGTAATGTTTAATTTTTTTGTTGAACAAATTGGTACCTATTTTGTTTTCATTTTTTTGCTGAGATTTTTGGTTGTAGAGAGGAAAGTTGGGTCCGTAAGTATTTGATGATCAAAATAGAACTAATTTTGCCTAACTTCATGCTTATTATGTGAAACTAGTAGAGAGCAAATACTTTGAAAAATTATAGGGTCCACTGTACATCATGTTTTCTGTGTACTTTCTATATTTCCATCAATATAATTTTGCGCCTAAATTTGGTGGGATTTGTGTAAACAGGACAAATCTGCATATACTATCCTCATCATGGCTCCAGCAGCAGCAGGGGATTCGATTAACCCAAGGGGTATTATTTTTTTCTTTGTTTAGTTTCTGTTTTTGTGCACAGTTATTTGTATTTTAATGTGTGTGTTCTTTCTAATCTGTTGTTTCAAATCTTTGGTGATTTGGGGTTTAGTATGTGATGTTTGAGTTCATTGATAAATCTTATGTGATTATTGGTTATGAGTCACTATTTCTTCAGAAAAAAATCTATGACGATTATAAGGAAAAGTTATTTGAAAAATCTTATTTAATATAAGACATGCCATATGTCCTATATTATTGTACATTTTCTATTATAAAATGTTCTATTCATTGTGTACTTATGTGGGTATATTCAATTTCATATTTTCCGACACTTCCTTGGATAGATCACTTAGTTATATATACGTGTAGTCGTTCTCATAAACTTGTATGCTTCCATTTTAATAGATGTTTGCATTGTTGGCATTGCCCGTACTCCAATGGGTGGCTTTCTTGGCTCTCTTTCTTCAATATCAGCAACGAAGCTTGGATCAATAGCCATTGAGAGTAAGATTATAGCCTTAAATTTTGTCTTTTTAATGGAAAAGTACTCATTCAAACATTAGTTGTTGTAAGTATTTTAATTATGCTTTTTCGGAATTCCAACTTTTAGGTGCTCTTAAGAGAGCAAGCATTGATCCATCACTAGTCCAAGAAGTGTTTTTTGGAAATGTACTCAGTGCAAATTTGGGACAGGCCCCTGCCAGGCAGGCGGCATTAGGTGCAGGGATACCCAATACAGTGGTCTGCACTACTGTGAACAAAGTCTGTGCATCGGGGATGAAAGGTACGGCACTTGTAAATATAAATTGTGGTTTCCCTTTAGAAAAGGGGATTCCAGTGTAACATAAATAGGAGGGCCTCTGTTTGTAATATTGTATATTTTGTTTTGGCCATTGCAGCAACTATGCTTGCGGCACAAAGTATCCAGTTGGGAATTAATGATGTTGTTGTGTCTGGTGGCATGGAAAGCATGTCCAATGTACCTAAATACCTGGCAGAAGCAAGGTTGGTGCTCTAAAATGAGGAACATTTTTTTTTCTTACTTTTCATCTAATTTCTGTTCATTGAGTTTCCTGCTCTTTCTATAGCTTCAAAAGCATTATTTAAAAATCAACAAATAATGATGGATGCTAGAAATGACAATTGATACTGTCATGCATCCTAAGACAGCTTGTTCAAGTTCATGGGTTGTGAAATTATCATATACTTAAAAGAAGGATCCAAAGCCATATCTTTTTCGATGTCAAGGGTCAGGAACTGGTACATGAGCCTCACTGGAAGGGTCCTATAACATAGCTCGGATTCATGCTGAATAAATTGAAGCGGACTCTGGGTTTTCGTCTGTGCTAAAAATATTTATTTTGTGCTTCACCTCGCTGAAGCTGGCCGAAACAAAGTTTCTCTCATACTGTAATTATTAGCTCCCACCTTATGTGATGATTTGCTCTTAGCCTCTTGCCTTACTATGGATTTTTCAAACTTTTAGTATAATTAATTAAGCTTTATGATTTTTATTTGAGCTACTTAGCCTGTAGTGTACCATGATACACAGTGAATCTCTTGCATCAATAGTCAAACTTCAATCTCTTACCTCTACCTCTGTGAACATATTGAATGTTAGACAAGATTATAATAATGAT
Source organism: Fraxinus platypoda (assembly GCA_903798405.1). NCBI lineage: Eukaryota > Viridiplantae > Streptophyta > Magnoliopsida > Lamiales > Oleaceae > Fraxinus > Fraxinus platypoda. The sequence continues at coordinate 17,080 of CAIGRT010190047.1, read as the reverse complement.
GGGATCGTGAAACTGTGCATGCACATTGTACTTCTACAAATATCCATCAACTAGTATGTTGATATAAGAATGTAGTTTAGTGTAATTGTGCTGAATCTCAATCTACTACAGGAAGGGATCTCGACTTGGACATGATTCTCTTGTTGATGGAATGTTGAAAGATGGCCTTTGGGATGTTTATAATGATTATGGCATGGGAGTTTGTGCTGAGTTATGTGCCGAAGAACATGGAGTTACCAGAGAGGAGCAGGTTTGTCTTTAATGACACCTTCTAGTTTTCACTAAAACAGTTGCCCTTAAAGTCTCATCAACCTTCCTTTGTGATTTTTTATTTCCATTTTATTTCTAGTCGGTCATAATTTTTATTGTAGCAAAACTTTATCACCTCACATCTTATTATTTAATTGACTGATTCCATTTTTCCCGAGTTTTGGGTATGTTTAGGAAGACTGGAGTTTGTGACTATCATATTTAAAATACTAATCATTTCAAGGGACAAGGAAAGAGAAAATCTCTCTTCGAATTTCTTTGTTTCCTGTTCACCATTCCCATTCCCATTCCCATTCTTTTGATTTTAATTTCTATCAATCTGTCTCAAAATCTCTTGTTTATATGAGTAGAAATTCTTAATTGTATCTGAATCACTTCTGCAGGATAATTATGCCATTCAAAGCTTTGAACGTGGCATTGCTGCTCAGAATGCTGATGCTTTTAAATGGGAGATTGCTCCAGTATGATCACTAGAGATTAAATATTCGTACTTGATGTAGCTCACGCAGTTTGTCGTGGATCACATTCTAAATATTATTATGGTATCATGCAGGTTGAAGTGTCTGGAGGAAGAGGAAAACCATCTACAATTGTTGACAAGGATGAAGGTCTAGGAAAGGTGAATATCCCCTCTGCTATTTTATATGAAATAAATGTCTCTTGTTATTCCCTGTAATGTGTCTTAATTGTTGGCCAAAATATTTATTTTATGAGAAAGAGTGCAAATTTTTATTGCTTAAATCTCATTGAACTCGTGTGAGGAAAAAATAATTATGTATATGGTCAAAGAAATGTTCCTCTCCCCTATGCTCTATTGATTTGGAAAAGCATTATTAGGGCCCTGTTTGATGGCCATTATTTGGCAAAAACAATGTTTTGAATAGTGAATTTTTGGAGAATGTGTAGTTAAAAAATGTGGAAAAGTTTTGGGTTTACTTGTAGAATATTTGATTGTGTGAATGTGTGGTTGAAAATGAGTACGTAGAAAAAGAGTTTTGAAATAAAGCCCATCAAACAAAGATTATTATTTCCTGTAATGTTCCTGTTTATGCATCCAAATCTACCCTGGATCAGAAGATGAAGACATGTAATCAACTAGCATAATTTATGCATATATTTTTACATATATTCAGTCACCTGCCTCATTGCACTGAAGCTACTATCATCTTTGTTGTTGTTGCTACTGAATCCTTCTCTTTATGGTCAGTTTGATGCTGCAAAATTGAGGAAGCTTCGACCAAGTTTCAAGGAAACTGGTGGTAGTGTGACAGCTGGCAATGCTTCTAGCATAAGGTTTATTTCCTTTATTTTTCTTTCATTCTTACAGTTAGATTCTACTATTTTAAGTGCCAAAAGGCCATGTCAAAACAAATATGTTGAGATCACTAAATGCTTTCTATGGTAAAGTACCAAGTTGCAGAACTAGATCTAATGAGAGTTGGATCCTCGTAAAGAAGATACTGTACATTCATGAACATTTTCTAGAATTTCATGAGAAACCAAACTCATTTCTGTTATACAATAGGAAATGCTAAATTATTCTGCCCTTGTCGTCGTATCAAAATGCTTATAAATTCTAATTCTCCTTGATTTTCATGCTATCTCATACATTGACTAAATTTCTCTTGTAGTTTAGGAGGAAATGAAATTTAAAATATTTTGAGTTCAGGATAGAACTAATGCCTCTTGTAATTGTGTCTGTAACTGCTTTGTGTGCTGGAGTAGAATGGTGAAGATTGAAATTCAGTTTATTGTTATTTACCGAGTTTGATCTCATTTTCAGTGATGGTGCTGCTGCTCTGGTCTTAGTGAGTGGAGAGAAGGCTCTTAAGCTTGGTCTACAAGTGATTGCAAAGATCACAGGATATGCTGATGCTGCTAAGGTAATGTGCATACATATCTGGAGATCTCAGCAAGTAGTTTGGTTTGGTTGGTTCTACCTTGAACATGAAAACATGAAAGAATCAGAGGATGAAATTTTCTTTACTTTCATTCAACTTCAAATATGACTAATAGTTGAGTTTACGATTTTAATGTTGACTGGAACACACTGTGCAGGCACCTGAATTATTTACAACTGCCCCAGCCCTCGCAATTCCAAAAGCTATATCAAACGCTGGTCTAGAAGCTTCTCAAATTGATTTCTATGAAATCAATGAGGCTTTCGCGGTATGCCCCTTCAACCGTAGTCTTTTTAACGCAACAATTAGTTTGTTAATTACGAGTTAGTTATATTGAACATGCAGGTTGTGGCTCTTGCAAACCAAAAGCTGCTGGGACTTGATCCAGTGAGTTCTACAGCTTCAATCCATCCCCCCACCCCACCCCACCCCACCCCACCCCTCCCAACCACCACCACCTCACACACAAGCACCTGCTTGTGTACATGAAATTCTGCTCATCTATTTACTCTTATAATGATTAGACCTCATTATGTTCTTATATTCCTGGTATCAATTTGCAGGAGAAAGTCAATGTACACGGAGGAGCTGTATCACTGGGGCATCCTCTTGGTTGCAGTGGAGCACGTATCTTGGTCTCACTTTTGGGGGTATGTTCTGAAATCCACTGGAATGCAAATGTGATGTTACTTGAACTAAATGCTTGGTCATGGGGAGATATCAACTCCCAAATGTGGCAATAATTAGGGAATGGAAATGTATAGTTCTGTCTGAGTTTACTTGGAACTTAGGATTTGATACTTCGATTTGATGATTCATTTTCCTTGGTACCGATTCGTATGCCATTTCTTCCATTAACGATCCAATTGTGTGGTAGGTATTGAAGCAGAAGAATGGGAAACACGGAGTTGGTGGTGTTTGCAATGGAGGAGGAGGTGCTTCTGCGCTTGTTGTACAGCTCGTGTAACCCTCTTCAGTTTAGGTAAGCATCAAGTTAACGAAGTCCTTTTAAGGAATAAGTCATGCATGCAGTGCTCATGGTTCCATTGTATCATGTCGTAGCGTAAGAAATGGTGTTGCGTGCTAAAGGGAAAGGGATGTGGAGCTGTACTAACGCATTTTGTCCCCCAATTAACAGAGATACTGAACTAGAAACGTGCTATCTTGGTTGATAAAAAGTGAACCTGACTAGCGCATTTGAGTGGATGTGTGGAAACTAAATGTCAATTAATAAACATGTCTCGTTTCGCACAGCTTAAGCTTGTAGATTAGATGCTGTATTTGGGCTGTTATATTCATTTCCGGGGTCTGGAGTATTACTAACTGATAATCTGTATCTGTTGCAGCTATTTTCGAGAGTGGACCATACATCTGAAGTAGATTATCACTGTTGGCAGCTACATTCACGAGAATAGACCTCATCGCGAGTGGATTATCAGCACCATCTTCAAATTTAGATTGTTGCACAATTTTCTATCTATATTATCTGTCCATTTTATCTTCTCTTTTCTTCCTTTCTTCCTTCCTTCCTTTTTTTTTTCCCAAACCAATAAATGAAAATGTATTGCTATTGAGATAGTAGAAGTGACTAATTATTTCAATCTTTGTTTCTCTCTCTAGCGCGTGCACGTGTTCACATCGACAACACTAAACAGAGTCGTGTTCTTTCTTTATTATTCTTCATTAAGTTGTGTTCTTTCCTAAATGCTCTTTTTTGGGTTGTTTCCGTTCTTGTTTATTTCTCTTGAGGGTAAGGAACATGTGTGATATGGTTATTTTCTCTACCACCTTTTTTTTTTTTTATTGGTAACTACTATTTAGCTTTGCTTTTACTGCAAGTTGGAAATTATGGCTTCGACATTTTCTTCAACACGTTTAAGTTAATCGGCCGCGACTTATGTCTGTTTTTAAGTTGTTATAGTTGATGTTGCTTCTGTTCTTTGAGGTGTCAAAAGTGGTGGTTGTCAAAATCGTACACAAGATTTTCATCTCATATTGCTCCTCGTTCAATTTTGTCAAATTCATTGGATCATTTTCTGCATTAGAGAATTCCCTCCCTTCTTCCACTTTGTTTCAAAGAGTAACTAAGGCCATTTAGTCATGTTTTCATGTTCCAATTGAACACTTCATTTTTCATTATATTTTCAAAGAAGGTTTTGTACGAGTTGTGTTAGATCCTTTTTTATCAGAAAATTTTTGGGGTCGTGATTGTCCATCCCTAGATTGGCCACTCTACTCCGACAATACACGTGTCCGAATCTCAATAGCACTAAACTATCATTATTCATTGACATCCAAGTGTTGTAACCACGAAGGTGTGTATTTCATTGAGATAAAGAGACCACAAGACTCCAAAGATATTCACTAGGGGAATTTAAGCAATTGCGAAAGGGGACAAAAAGGAATTTTAGGACTGTCTTGTCCATTTTTTGTGAGCATTTTGCCCTATATTTTCATATATTGTATGGCAAATTCCTTAGTACCAACAAACAATTTTATCAATCAAGCTCAACTTTGTGTTAAACAAACATAATTACAGACGAATTGGACAAAAACATGAGCTCTACCATAATATAGCAATTTGACTAAGTCGAGCTGTATGAATAAAAAGTTCAACTCGACCGAGTAGAGAATACTAGAACTAACCATAAATTTTTTTTACCTTTAACCAATTCAATCTTGATCGATCTAAATCGATTTATGCAAATGTTTATACATCTAAATTAAGCTCATTCTATGTCAAAACAATAAAATTGAGCTCGTTTGGTGCTCATCGATGTTCTATTGGACCCACAATACATGTGCACGAATAATTGAAGTTTTCAGACATAGTCTGGTTCGGTTTTGTTAAAAATTAATTTTTAGTAAATTTTAATAAAAAATGTGGACCTGAAAATAAATTTAGAAAAAATACAAATTTTAGAAAGAATGAGTGAGGCAAAATTTGTTGAAAACTACTAATCCTAGATTGAAAATTCGCCACTGCTCACTCACAATCCATACTTTCTTTGTTCTTTCAGCAAGAATTATGATAGCTAGTAGCAATTTCATATCCTGCAATTTCTCGTTTCTGAGAATTTCAAACAAATCTTGTTCAAGAAGGATAACCCCATTATCATCATCGTCATTTGTTAAACCGTATGATTTTCAAAGTCTCTCCAAATTTTCAGCTTTTTTGAACAATTACGAGGAGAAGAAGAAGAAGGGTCTTCTCCAAATATGTCAGAATGCATTCTACGTAAGGACTACTACACAGGACCCTGTACTTGTTCCTTTGAAGGAAAATGGTGGTCGGAGCGGTGGTAGTGGCGGCGACGGAGGTGGTGATGGAGGTGGAGAAGAGAGGGACTGGACGTCGTCGTTTTTGCTTTTTGCTTTCTGGGCTGGACTCATGTACTACGTTTTCTTCCTCACACCCAACCAGACTCCCGTATGTATTATTCTCCTCTTATCGTAATTCTTCAACTCTGTTCTTTATTTTGCCCCCACTTTTCAGTATTTTTAATGCCAAATTCTTTATATGTTCTGATTTTATTTTGTGTTTTTTATTCCATGAATTCTCGTGTAAATTATGTTCTATATACTCTAGCTACTTGTTCCCATTGCTGTAATTTTGTGAAAAAATGGAATTGCCAACCTCAAAAGGAGGGGAAAAGAAACTATATACACTATACTCGATTGAATCACATCCCTAAAACCAAATCACAGTGTTTAGGCATTGTCACATCCATAAGAATTCCTAGTTACTGAAGCATTTTCCACAATTATTATTTGTGGGGAGTGACAATATCAAAATCCGGTGGGATGACAGTGGTTTCATGACAATATTTTGCTCTAAGGTCTGGTGATTTGGGGGTACTATGACATGCCCAGTTTATGAGCCTTTGATCTTTAAGCCAAATTTCTGTATTTAACGAGCCCAAGTGCCCGAGCATTGTACCTGCTTCCACACGAAAATGAGGATTCGGTGGTTACTGAGTGGACTTCTTATTCATTCGGTGCATGTTAGCTACCATGTATTGGACAGTATAATGAACATTTTAGCTTCTCCATTCTTCTTTCCACTCGAAGAAGGGAAAGTTTCCCACATTTTATCCTTTATATTCCATTGTTCCATCTTCGATTCTCGCCAGGGAAAGGGTTAAGATTGCCATGGAAAGAGCCGTATGCCCATGCTGAATATACTTATTAACTAGACTAAAGTTTTCTTTATAATCTTTTAAGTACCTCTCTGATTTAATTTTCATCATTTTGGTTTTCTAACTTTACAATGCTCTGATTTTGAACCTCCGTAGTCATTGGACATGTATTTCTTGGAAAAACTCCTCAATTTGAAAGGAGACGATGGCTTCCAAATGAATGAAGTGATTGTGGCTCTATGGTACATCATGGGTTTATGGCCTTTAGTATACAGTATGCTGCTTCTTCCAACTGGTAGAAGGTAACTTGCTTCTATCCCTTCATTCTTTTCACTGGAACTACAAAATGGTATTGTCTTCTAATTGGAGAAATGAGTTCAGAATATTGGAATCATTCCATTGCGTTCAATTCTCTTTGATCACATGCAATGTGGGTTTTCAACGTGGTTCGTGGTTTGCAGCATAGTCGGGCATGGGATTCATATCATACAAAAGCTGTGATGAGAACTTGGGAAAATGTATTCTTTCCAAATTTTCAACAAATCTTAGGAAGTTTTTCTGATCTTAGATTTCTTCTTTTTGCAGTTCAAAGGGAAAAATTCCTGTTTGGCCATTTCTTATACTTTCATGCTTTGGTGGCGCGTATGTGCTTATTCCCTATTTTGTTCTCTGGAGACCACCGGCTCCACCTGTCGAAGAAACTGAGCTGAGAAGATGGCCTCTAAATTTTCTGGAATCAAAATTAACTGCAGCGGTAGGGTGTATATTCATTATACTAGATATGAATGCGTTTTCCTTTATATGTTTGGGAAATGTAAACTCACAAATTACACATTAGATTACAACGGCTGCAGGGCTAGCTATAATCATTTATGCTGGTTTATCTGGCGTTGATGCGTGGAAGGAATATTTACAGTACTTCAGAGGAAGCAAATTTGTGAGTGTTTCTATTCTTGGTAGATGTTATGAATATGAAAAGAATTGATGACAGTAAACCCCCCACCACCCCCACCTTTAAAAGAGAATGAAGAGAGAGAGGAGATAAGCTTATGGAGATTCTTTTGATTTCAGATACATCTCACCTCTATCGATTTTAGCCTACTATCAGCATTCGCTCCTTTCTGGGTCTACAATGACATGACTACTCGAAAATGGTGAGATTCGAGTAACTAGTTTTTTCTTTATTGAATAGAATTATACAAAGATAAAAGTAAATAGAATGATGTAATCTTGTAGGGAAGGAAAAGGCTATTGGCTTCTTCCCTTGTCACTGATTCCATTCTTGGGTCCTTCTCTCTATCTTCTCCTACGGCCATCGCTATCAGCAGCTCCAGTTTCACGAAGCCCAACAATATTAGACGAGAAATGATCTAAAGAATCTGCACGTCCGGAATCACTTCTACACATACAAAGAAACAAATACAATACAATTTGCACCTGTTAAAAGATCTGATCTGGTTATTCAAGAGGGGCAAACAAGGGAAGATGGGTTGTCCAGAAGCTCAAGGTTCACCAGAGGACAATTTTCATCTTAGAAATGGCAGGTCTTATGTTGTTTTATATTAAAATGATTTCACTCTTTAATAAGTTTCTTTTCTGTTTTTGGTGAGTTCACAGCTCATAATCAGTTAATACAACATTCATACATGTATCTTAATAGAATGGCCAAATATCAAAGAGGCCTTTCCTAGTTCTGAAAGTTCACTTTTTTCCTTGAAGCAAATAAATTTAAGCAAAGCAATAGAGCCATCTGTTAAATTAACATATACATGCATAAAGGTATTAATGTGAAATTTTTTATTGCCTCCTAATACATCATCACATGTTCAATTGTAGGATGCTGCGACTACTCCCATTAAAAATTCATTATCGACGTTTTTATATTAGCATCTTGGAAAGTTAGGAAGGAGCGACAAATCCTGCAAAAATTGACATACTGCATACTCGTCTTACAATCATGCAAATAACAATCAACAGCACAACATGTTAGCAGTCAACACATGCATAAATAAACAAGCCACTAAAATTCAATGAACGCTTAGATAACCAAAAAATACTCTCTGAATTAAATGAAGAAAAACAGAAGCATGCCCGAGAAAGATCCAAAGAACCAGCAAGTGGAGTTGGTTTGTCACTGATACAGTATCTTTTAATATCCACTAGATTTAAGATTACATTATTCGAGATAAAAGATCCATGTCATTAAACTGAGAATTTGGTGATCATTTCTGGGAAACAGGAAAGAAATCGCACAATGGCCAAATAGCACATAGAACTTTAACCCTCAAAAAACTTGGCATTTATAAGAAACAGCAAGAGATACAGAGTGGCCAAACATTTTCCCTTTTGATGTTAAATCACAGCAAAATGAAGCACGTAAAGTAAGAAAATGCATCACTCGTACAACTCCTGGAGCTCATTCTTGAACCTGTTCTTCAATTGCTCCCTTTTTAATTTGAGAGCTGCAGTAACCAATCCAGATTCAGGTGTCCACAGTTCTGGCAACAGCTTGATCTTTGCTGGCATTTCAAATTTATCCAGTTTCGCAGCTTTTGCTTCCTGCAGATTGCCAGTCACATAAGTTTCTATATGAAATAAAAGACAGCAGTCACTTATTGTCTTCCTACTTCCTCAACATTGTTTTACTTCATTTTCACCATATTAGAGATAATAAAAACACAAAAAGGAATTCCAAAGGATAGAAATTTATATCATGAATCCACTATTTTTCACCTGATTCTAAACATTATGGGAATGTATCAAATATACTGATTTCACTCTTTCGTATGAACAACTTTAACACTGAATCTGTCTATAATAGTAGGAAAGGGATAAACCTTGGAAAGTGACTGTTGAACTTCCTTAATAGCTTCCGGTTTATCACACAACTCAGAAAAATCTTTGTACTTGATTCCAGCTTCTTGGGCCCATCGCTCGAGGACCTGATGTGAAGGGACAACCAGGCCTACACAGAAGTTGTGGAAGGGGTCTGCATATATCATTATGTTTTCTACATAATTGTTGGACATAAGTGCAGCCTCAACCTGTAATTAAGCATCAATTCATTAAGCGATCTCAAATTTATTCATGCATATTTATGACGGGAAGGTGGGAGAGGCCATAGACGAACTCATCAAAATAATCGAAAGTATGAAAACAGAGTGCATATTTTGATTAATAGACTAAAAAGAGCTGTATTTCTGCTCAAAATTAATTATCTTAATTGAGAAATATATGTTATCTCTACAATTAAGAACTAAGAACCTGCCAGAGGGGGTATAATTGAGACATGTCTGACCAAGGTAGATAAATGAAAAGTTGCATAGAATAAAAACCTTTCCAAGTGAGATGTACTCCCCATGTTGAAGCTTCACAATGTCTTTCTTCCTATCAATGATCTCAAGGCACCCATCAGCATGAAACTTTCCAATATCTCCGGTATAGAACCAATGCATGCCCCTCTCATCAACCTGTATTGCGGATGTAGCAGTAGCAATAAGCTGCAATCTCAAGTTTCCATATCATTAGCATGAACAGGCTCGTACCTTATACACCTCTTTAGTTTTGGATTCATTATTGAAGTAACCAGCAGTGACACTACACCCTCCAACAAGAACCTCTCCTCGAGGCATTGGCTTGTCAGTTATAGTGTACGCACCTTCTTCCCATGAAATAAGCTGCAACAGTGAAATCAAGACTTCACAATAAAAAAGCAGGCAATCAAGAAATCAAGTGCCAACCATATTACAATTTCTGAAAAGACTAGAGTTGATCTGTTATTTTTTTTCTTATGCAGATTGACATAGATTTTGTATCTAAGGATCTGAAATGATAACTCAACTTGTAATCCACGTCCTTTGTTTTGTATGATGTACTCTAGTCACATTTAGGATGTGAAGATGATACATATGTGCTGAATTTCTCATTGAAACATTAAAAAATAAAAAAAACTAGTTCTCTTGAAATTCCACCATGTCATCCGTTATCAACCTCGGGATACTGTACATCTTGGAGGTAATCTAGTGACTTGGAGGATTAAAAAGCAAATAGTTGTGTAGAGGCCGAGTTTAGAACAATTGCTCATGGTGTTTGTGAACAGTTGTGAGTAAATGGCTGCTAAAACCATTGCCTGCTTCCATGAAGTTGTATTCTGACAAAACAAACCTTCCACTAATATAGTTTTCAATCCAATACAGCACGACGGAACAAAACTTGTTAACGTAGGCCATCACTTTAACAAGGAGAACTTAAATAAAGGTGTAATATATATGCCATTTGTTTCAATTGTCAAGCAATCGGCAGCAATTCTCACAAGGTCTTTCTATACGGTCCTCTGAAAAATCGACAGGCAAGCTAGAAATAATCTACATCTTTGAACCGGCTCGAGGAAGAACGTGAAATAATCCAAATTATTTAATTATTAAATTTTGTAGAGAGTATCTAATTCTGTTACAACAGATTGAATTTCTATTTTAAAGGATTTAAGTTCTGCATATCACTTTTCAATTTCTATTGATTTCAATTGTATACTTAATAAGGGTCTTTCCTCATAAATGGAAAACATACATGAATTACTCTCTCTACGTGATTGCAATTCGATGACATATCACAAGGTGCAAACAAAATCCATTTCAACGCTTCCAAGTATATAGTCAGGCGAACCTAATAATTTCTTGACAAGAGGAAGTATCATACCTTGATATAGCTACAAGGAAGAGGAGGACCAACACGCCCAACAGATGTGTCATCTGACTCAGAGAAAGCAGCACCAGCACATGTTTCTGTCAGGCCATATCCTTGACCAATAGGGGCCCTGCAGAACATGGGTAGATACACAAATGTAAAAGCCATTTTATAAATTCATAGATGAACAATATCCTAGACTGAGAAAGAGCAGACTATGATACACGTTCTAATCACTACTTAGAACTAATTAGGACGTAATTTCATAAAAATTTACCCCATACAGATGTTGATAAATCTTTGTGTATCTCCAGATAAAGGAGCTCCGCCACAAAGCATGAATCGAATTTCTCCTCCAAGAATAGACCGTATCTTTTTAAAAACAATTATATCCCACAATAATGTCTCTAATCCCCATGCCCCAAAACAGCTCCCTCCAATAGCTGCCAGTCGCCGAGAATAGGCGATGTTGAAAAGCTTCTTAGCAAAACCTCCTTTCTCATCAACCTATGACAGAAAAATGTAAGATACGATAATACTGATACCAAACAATATATTTTGTAATATCAAAAAGGCAAATTTTTGAATAGCCACTAGGAACCTTCTTCAGAACTCCATCTCGAACACGGTCTAGAATAGCTGGAACAGCTGCCATTAGAGTAGGTTTTAATGCAGAAGCATCTCCCTTAGTTCCTTTTTTTATTTTATTGGATGTGTCTGTTAATGTCAATGCTGACCCATATCCAATTGCGGCACCAGCAGTTAACATCACGGTCTGGAGAACCATCATAGACATTAAAACTAAAAGCATCTTTATCATTGACCATGAAAAATATTCCATTTAATTTTACCTCAGCAGCCAATTCAAATACATGAGCTAGAGGCATGTACGCCAAATAAACATCCCTGCTTCCCATTCGAGGGATCACTGTCATAACTGCAGCTGCAGTGGCCACAATGTTGCCATGAGTTATCATAACACCCTACAAAATCAAGCCGTGAAATATGTAAAGTTAAAGAGAAGCCCACTCAGGAGAGTATCACAGAGTTGAAGTGAGATGACCCAAAAGTAATAGGAAACTGTAATGGATAACTGTCCTAAAGGTTGATCAATGCAATCCATCAATTTCACTTCAATATTACTTTTCTGAAAAAGCATAAAACCTTCTTCAATTTCAATGTCATAAAGGTAACTCCTTCCAAAGGAAATATACTAAAGCATATGCTTCAACGTCCTTATTGTAATGAATGAAAAAAGGTAATCTGATATATAAAAAATTTGTCTTATTTTAGGTTCTATATATGTAAATTATGATATTTTTCTGCACTTTGAAGCTGGATGACATTTCAGTTGGCAACCTGAATTTGTAATAACTGACTCTATCAATAACCAAGATCCAACAGGCATACCTCAAAATTTCCACCAAAGATGGGATTCTACATATGCATGCAGCATGCAGTAGATGACATTCAATGTGTATGTCTATGCACGAAATGAGAAGCCCAGTCAAACCTTTGGAAGGCCTGTGCTGCCACTTGTATACATGATGACAGCAATATCTGTCTTGATTGGAAGCCTAGGTTGAACAGAACTATCTCTACCAAGTTTTTCCACTTCTGAAAAAGAGGAAATTCTCCAATTGTCGATATCTTGGTTAACACTGGAACCACTCGAAGTTTCTTCATCATCAAAATATATGACATTTCTAATAGTTTTCAGGCTTGAACTTATAGCAGCCAACTTCTTCAATTGCTTAGAATCACAAATCAGGGTTGGCACTTGAGTCTGTCAAATATTTGAGACAAAAAATTGTATTCAATATCAAAGCCGTTATGGCCTACACTATTTTGAAAAAACAGGCATAGTAGACAAATATATTAAAAAATGGAAAACAAAAGAAAGTTTAAAATATTTGACAAATAAATAAAAAAGGTTTTTTCCTTTGGGGTTTCATTTATTCACTATGTTCACCTCATTTAGCGAGTGTATTAGGGCATCATCTCCTAAAGAAACATATATGGTGACAACAGTGATATTTTGACGGAAGCAACCCTGAAATCAAGGAGCAAGTAAAAGCAACGTCATTCATTTGAAACAACTAAAACTGAAAGGATGAGAAGTTGGGTAATCCGAACAAATATTTTCAAGGTCACCTGGAATGCAATCAACCATTCTGGCAGAGTATCGGCAAAAATGGCAGCACGGGTATCCACATCATGACCTAGGTTAACAATACCAGAAGCAAAATTGCATGCACGATCAAATACTCCTCCGTAAGTTTCCCACTGGTACTCACCCAAGTGAAGCTTTTCAAATTTCCTCCCATCGTTAGCTGTAACAAACTCCTTACTAGTTACTTTTCTCATCCCAATACACCTTTCCTGTGAATGTTTCTTACAAGACTGCTCAAATAAAGCAGCCATAGTCGTGGCCCCTTCCCAAGGAACCTCAACTAATTTTACTGATCTAGCATTGCGCATTGCCAAACCAGCCTCACCACCAACTTGAACTGGAACTCCTCTCTGTTTTGATTTTCTTTTTCCCATTAGTACGGAAAGAAGTATGGGTATAAATATGGCAATAGTAACCGCACAAACTATCCCATATGATCCATAATCTTTGAGAATTGAAAAGGAATTACTATCTCCGAGATTCTCGTTCATGTTCGTGCTCAAAGTACTTCTCTCAGAGTCTCCCATCATATATTTGGTATACAACTATATTTTGATAACCAATGTTCCTCTGCAGAGAATGTTTATAAGATACCTAATACACAAAACAAGAACTGCTAACATGAAGAAGGAACAAAATGCAGGCAACAACAGAAAGTAAAACGGTAATGTATCATATGACACCTAAATTACCTGCTATCTATTTATAGGCTAGTAAAACAATAAACCATACAGATTGTATAGGCTAGTGAAAAACACGAACTTTACAATTACAATGACCTAGATTTAAAAGGCCATGTTGTCATAGAAATCCATAAATCTGACTGCATATTTCTAATGCTGATTACAAGCATCGTACCAATCTCTATAAATTTAAAGGTCTATCAACCATTTTCTTAATATCATAAAGCCATAACAGTGTCCAGGCACACACTTGTGTGGTATTTCTGTCTCTCTTCACTTTTCTACCAATTTTCCTGTTTTTCCAGAGGCAAAAAGTTTCAAAGAAAAATTGCAACCTCGATCACTATAAAATTGTAAACAATTTACTATCAATAACAGAGGCACATCCAAAATTGCAAAGATTACATAACAAACAGACAATTACAGTGCAGCTTTGTTACGAATCAAACACAATTTCCTCAAAAAAAAAAGGAAACGAAATGAAACGAAACGAAACGAAACGAAAAGGAAAGAGCCTTAAGTCATTGCTACACACAGTTTAAAAACAAGCAGCGGCTTTACATCCATACCCATTTACACAAAATCAAATCAATTGTTTAACAAACATAAATCGATTCATTACAGAAAAATGACATAGTATGGGCATGATTTATTACAATGAATATTAAAAAAGTTGATGAAAAAATATCAATTTACCAGAATTTCAGTGACAAAAACTTGAAGAATTAGATATTATTGCAGTACCTTTTTTAGAAACAAAGCAAAATGTCGGTTTAAAGTTTCTGTTCCCTTTGATTCTGGGCTTCAGTTTGATCACACGCTATGATGGGAAGTTGATGAAAATATTGCCTTCGCGATGACATATATACACGCTTCTCTATGTAAACCAAAAATTACAGTTTTTGCAATTTCTTTCATCCTCAAAATATCTCAATTAATTTGTGTACAATGTGTCAAATTTCAATTTAGCCCTTGNACAGTTTTTGCAATTTCTTTCATCCTCAAAATATCTCAATTAATTTGTGTACAATGTGTCAAATTTCAATTTAGCCCTTGTTTGACAACCATAAAAAAAAAATAAAAAAATTTGAGAAAAATAAAATTTAAAATAGTAATTTTTTTGAAAAATATGTGGTTAAAGTTGGAAGAATTTTGAATTTACGTACAAAATACTTTATTGTAAGAATGAGTGGTTGAAAATAAGTTTGAGAAAAAAAAGAATTTTGTTTTAATAGTTATCAACATGTTCAAATCAATGTCAATTTCTGTCTCCAATTATCCTCTTGTTAAAAATTTACTTGGTCGACAATAATAAGTCCGGTTTGATTTGACTAAAATCAAATTTTTAGTAAATTTTGATAATAAAAAAAAAATGTGTAATTGAAAAAATTGATAAAATTTGTGGATTGCATAAAATATAAGGTTGAAAATAAATTTGGAAAAAAAAATGAGTTTTAAAAAAGTATGATCAAACATAGACTAAGATTCCTTATAATTGTTACTAGACATCTTAACATAAAAAATAGTTAATAGTGTGTTTGAGCCACATTATGTGTCAAATTTCAATTTAGCCCTTGACAACCATAAAAAAAATTTTTTTTTGAGAAAAAAAAAATTTTAAATACTATTTTTTTTGAAAAATATGTGGTTAAAGTAGGAAAAATTTTAAATTTACGTATAAAATATTTTATTGTAAAAATGAGTGGTTGAAAATAAGTTCGAGAAAAAAAAGAATTTTGTTTTAATAGTTATCAGCATGTTCAAATCAATATCACTTTCTGTCTCCAATTATCCTCTTGATAAAAATTTACTTGGTCGACAATAATAAGTCCTGTTTGATTTGACTAAAATCAAATTTTTAGTAAATTTTGATAATAAAAAAAATGTGTAATTGAAAAAATTGATAAAATTTGTGGATTGCATAAAATATATGGTTGAAAATAAATTTGGAAAAAAAAAATGAGTTTTAAAAAAGTATGATCAAACATAGACTAAGATTCCTTATAATTGTTACTAGACATCTTAACATAAAAAATAGTTAATAGTGTGTTTGAGCCACATTATTTTAGAAGAATGTATTTTAGAATAGTAGATTTATGGAAAATGTGTGGTTGAAAAAGAAGGAAAAGTTATTGATGTGATGAAAAATATCATTTTATTGAAAATTGTGTGGTTGAAAATGAGTAGAAGAATGAAAATTAAAAAAATAATGTGGTTCAAACAGGGGCTAAATGATTGTTATGACGTCTTTAAATTAAGTCCCTGTTTAACATCCATTATAAGAAGTTTTTTTTGGAAAAATAAGTTTTGAAACAGTGAATTTTTGGGTAGTGTGTGTTCAAAAAGTAGGAATAAGTTTTAAATTTGCGTGCAAAATATTTTATTTCGAGCATGCGTAGTTAAAAATGAATTTGAAAAAGAAAAAAATTCTAAATTAATGAACGTCAAACAAGGACTAAAAAGTCAACGAACAAATAACTATATATAAACAAATAGACAATTTCATTGATTTAGTTATGCTTAGCACATTTGTCTAATAGATAATGTTGTTTGAAAAATGTATTTTGACAATATTGTTGACAATGTTGTAAATGTCAAAAGAGTATTGGTTGAAAAGATAAATTATTTTTTAAACTGTCTAATGACACATGTCACGATCAATCGTGCTTTAAAAAAGAGCAATGTTATTCATCTCCACTGGAGTTGCATCCCCAATTTAGGTGGCGTTAATGTGACATTAAATAATAGGTGAAATTAAATAAGTCATTTAATTTCACCTATCATTTAGCCAATCATTATTTGCGTGCAAAATATTTTATTACGAGCATGCGTAGTTAAAAATGAATTTGAAAAAGAAAAAAATTCTAAATTAATGAACGTCAAACAAGGACTAAAAAGTCAACGTACAAATAACCATATATAAACAAATAGACAATTTCATTGATTTAGTTATGCTTAGCACATTTGTCTAATAGATAATGTTGTTTGAAAAATGTATTTTGACAATATTGTTGACAATGTTGTAAATGTCAAAAGAGTGTTGGTTGAAAAGATAAATTATTTTTTAAACTGTCTAATGACACATGTCACGATCAACCGTGCTTTAAAAAAGAGCAATGTTATTCATTTCCACTGGAGTTGCATCCCCAATTTAGGTGGCGTTAATGTGGCATTAAATAATAGGTGAAATTAAATAAGTCATTTAATTTCACCTATCATTTAGCCAATCAT
>CAIGRT010190031.1:0-17885 GCA_903798405.1 Fraxinus platypoda | reverse complement strand
AGGATATGAAAATGGAAAACGAATCCCAAAATTCCCTCATCCAAGTTAAAGGAATTCCCACTCATGGCGGAAAATACGATCAGTACAACATCCTCGGCAATCTATTTGAAATCCCCTCCAAATACATCCCTCCCGTTAGCCCCGTTGGTCGTGGCGCTTATGGCCTCGTTTGGTAAATTATTTTTAATTATTACTTATATCGTTTGAATCTGATTGCTCGATTTAGCTTTAGATGGATCGAATAGTTGGTTATAGCTTTCTGGGTTAAGATACAATATTCAGCGTTGTGTTTATAATTTGAAGCGATATAGGAACAATTTTAACTCTATTGTACTTGTGACAGCTGTGCGACGAATGCTGAAACTAAGGAAGAAGTGGCTATAAAGAAAATTGGGAGTGCATTTGATAATAGAATTGATGCTAAAAGGACTTTACGTGAAATTAAGCTTCTCACTCATATGGACCATGAGAATGTGAGGCTTTTTTTAATTTGTTTCATTGGGTTTCCTTTTGTGATGTTCTTCATCCTTGTTAATTGTTGAAGATTCTTGATGTATGAGATATGCTTATGCAGATTATTAAAATAAAAGATATTATACGGCCACCAGAGAAAGAGAAATTCAATGATGTGTATATTGTGTATGAATTGATGGATACGGATCTGCATCAGATTATACAGTCATCCCAGGAACTCAGTGAGGATCACTGCCAAGTAAGTTTGCAATGACGAGTGACAGATTTATTTGTTCGGCGATCATTTACTCTGCTTTTACAATTAATTTTTGCTATGCGGTAGCTATAATTAAGTTATGATTTTTATTTTTTTTGGATAAGTAAGGATAATTATTAAAAAAAAAAATTCGTTCTATTGAGTTACTCTGTAAGATCTAAACGAATGGTTTGTGTGTTTTCATGTTTTAATTTGCATATTGGTTTATTAGTATAAGATAAATGGTTTTGTATTTCAAAAGAAGGAAAAGCTGCTAATAAGGAAAATGCTTTTTGTGACATTTTCTGTATCTTCAAATCTGAAGTTTGGATTTGAAATTTTCAAATATGGATGAAAGATTAAGAATAACAACATATAAGAAGGTTATTCAACTAGCCACTAAGCTTTATCCATGGTTTCTTTTCCACATCTTTCCTTAAACATAATGCACCGAGTCAATCACAAATTACATTCTTTCCTCAACGTCTTCTTCTATTTTATCTTCCAAGTTCTAGACAACGGGTAAACAAATTGAAATTTGAATTAGAAACATATTGCGAGGCTGAAGAAAGTACAATATGGCTGTCTGGGTTTGTATCTACAATTTCACGTGGCAGTTTCATTTGGAAGAATGATTTGCCATGTTTTGAGGGCATTAGGTGGAGGTCTCCCAAAAACGTAGTCAATCAAGTGATCCTCCCCAGTAATTGATTTACATCAATTTTTTTGTATATATATCCTGGGGATCTTGACACTATAAAATTCATTTGTGCAATATATAGTTGGTTTGATTGAAAACTGCTGCAAATAGATGCATTGAACTATTCAGTAGCTGGTTTCCTCCAAATTGGTTGATACCCATTTGTTTTATATAGTGACTAATTTGTTGGCTTTGACATTGTAAAGGCAAGAAAGTGATATTAGGGGCATTTCCCTCCTGAGAAAACCCTCTTCTCTGCTCATAATGCATGCTGTTTTTTGTGGCATTGGCGTTGACATTGCATATATCCTAGTAGATGCCTAAAATTTAAAATGGTCCACTGTATTGGTATACCATTCATCTTCTTTATGTGGATATCAATGTGACACGTACCTCCATGGAGAATTTTAGGCATCTCACAATGCATTTACCTGCTTCCTGCATTGGCATGTTAGTTTGGTACCATATTCTCGTTGAATAGAATGGCTAAATTTATATATGCATGCTACTTGTTGCGCCCATCTTTATTTGAATTTGGGAACCTAAGAGATAAATGGTTTAGTTTCTTTTCAGTTTTCATGCAGTATGATTACACTCCAAATTCTGAAATTAGTGTTCAACCAGAGCTCGTGCAACCACTCTTTGTATATTCAGATGTGACTGGTATTGTCTTTAATTAATAGCTGGATATGCAACTCCTGATTGTTTATGTATCACTAGTTGGAATAGATTGCTGCTCCAGGTCATATTTTGAATGTATATCGTGAAACAAAATGATTCTCTTACATAAAATATCCTAGACATATATGCTGTCTGCCTAAGAATTTATGTTAAAAATGTCATCGCTCTTTTATGGAACGTAGTTTCTAATTTGATAAAACACGCCTAACCTTTGATTTTGGATCCAAAAGGCTAGGTGGGATACCTTAGGGAAGAAAAGTGAAGGTATACCGACATTTGTTGCATATAATTCATCCAGCAATAAAATGTAGTGTTTGTTGCATCATGTATACTTTGCCTTACCAATGCTTAGATGTTCTCCGTGTTTCCTCTTGTTATGGCAGTATTTCCTTTATCAGCTACTGCGTGGACTAAAATACATACATTCTGCTAATGTTCTGCATCGAGATCTGAAACCCAGTAATCTGCTTCTAGATGCAAACTGTGATCTCAAGATATGTGACTTTGGGCTTGCAAGAAGTACCTCAGAGACAGATTTTATGACAGAGTATGTTGTAACCCGATGGTATCGAGCTCCTGAGTTATTACTTAATTGTTCAGAATATACTGCAGCAATAGATATTTGGTCAGTCGGTTGCATCTTAATGGAGATTATTAAAAGAGAGACTCTTTTTCCTGGCAAAGACTATGTTCATCAATTGGGGCTTATAACTGAGGTACTTTTCTCCCCTATTTGCTCTATGGAATTTCCGGAACCAGGTAGAATTGGTTAGTTTTAGAAGTTATTCTCTAAGATTTGTTTATGACTATGATGGCGGTAGACTTGCAGTTGACAAAACTTTAACTGAATATTTTTGGAAGCAGCTATTAGGATCTCCAGATGATTCTGATCTTGGATTTCTAAGGAGTGAGAATGCTCGTAGGTATGTCATGCAGCTTCCCCAATTTCCCAAGCAGCCATTCTCTCAAAAATTTCCAGATGTATCCCCAGTAGCTATCGATCTTGCAGAGAAAATGCTTGTGTTTGATCCAGCAAAACGTATTACTGGTAAACCTTGTGGATTCGCAGCAGTTTAAAGCATTATTTTCCTCGCCTTTATATTGATTAGCAAATCTTCTTGTGGCTTTCTTTTTTAAAGTTGAAGAAGCACTGAACCATCCATTTCTCTTGAGTCTGCATGAGATCAACGAGGAGCCAACTTGTTCATCTCCTTTCATGTTTGATTTTGAACAATCAAACCTGAGTGAAGACGACATAAAAGAGCTAATATGGAAGGAATCTCTAAACTTCAACCCGGAATAAATTGGGGGTATATTTGTTTTTCTCCTCTTGTTTGCTTTGTCTATTCTGTTACGTGAATAGGCAATGTTGGTTTGCCATTAGTGTGAGTATTGAATTAGATCGTCAGAGAGATATGAGAGTTTCTTTGCCTCCACAAACCCCGACCTTTTTTGTTATAGGTATTGCGTGTGCACGAGGATAAATGTGGAAATTGGGAAGGTTGGTATTTGTATTGAATAATCCGTTGTGCATTTTCTGGATTTCTTTCTCGGAGAAATATGTATTGGATATGTTTGATATACGACAATATAATAAAAATTCCTTTTTTTNACGAGGATAAATGTGGAAATTGGGAAGGTTGGTATTTGTATTGAATAATCCGTTGTGCATTTTCTGGATTTCTTTCTCGGAGAAATATGTATTGGATATGTTTGATATACGACAATATAATAAAAATTCCTTTTTTTCAATTCATATCTTTACACTACCGAACAAGCCAATTGGAGTCAGAAGATCAAAAGCCGTGATGTGATTTAACGTGCGCTTGTCACAGCTTTTTCATAACCTACAAAATCTAGTTAAATTATTAATTTTAATTTAATTAGAACAGAAAATTATTTTATTATATATTTTTTTAAAAAATTATACACATTATGTGATTATGTCTAATTTTTTTTTTAACATATTGCTATTTCATACTTTACTTTGGATAGTTTAAATATTGTTGTTATTAATTTGATAAAAAAAAATTAAATTTTTGGTAGATTTTGATAAAAATTAATGCAGCGTGTGGATGAAACGTTGTTGGTTTCATAAATGTGTGATTAAAAATGATTTGAGTAAAAAATAAATTTTAAGAAATGAATGTCAAACACAGAGGTTAAATGAAGATTTTAATTTATGAAATTGATGAATGTAGGTTTTTTTTTTTTTTCCCCATAAAAATTAAAATTTGAACTTCTCTAAAAATTAAGCCCCTCTTTTGGTGGAGATTAAAATTAGATATTTAATAGATTTTGATACAAGTTGATGAAATGTATGATTGAAAAGTTGTGAGGCCCATAAAATATGTGGTTGGAATTAATTGTTGAATTCCTACCAAGTAGGGAGTAAATTTTGAACTTCTCTAAAACAAGTAATTTTTTATTAGAATCAAATTTTAATCGAAAGAGATGTTGCCATTCAAGAACACACGTGTAATCATCACAAATGAAGCAAACTAGGATTTTGAGTTTAGACGTTACTACACGTGCCCATTTATTTGTCACATTATCACTAGTTAATATATGAAGAAAATTACGAAGTGTTAGGTCTTGTCCCATATCAACCTCATTGGCTTTATTTTGTTTTATCTTTCTTTCAGTGACAAGCACATGCACTAAAAATCAGCATAAGTCGTGCCCGCATGGATACATAAAACTTTTATTTTCTCTAAATAAGTTGTTTTCACTTAAATAATTATGTGTAATAAGAAAAATTGATTGATAAAGAATATAAATTTTATGAATAATGGTATTTACCGTGGTTCACTATTATATTCGTCATAGTAATTTAATGCATGATGCAATAAAACACTACCACATCAACGCACCGGAACATTAACCGTCACACGTTTGTCACGTATTTTTTTCCCTAATTAGATAATGGATTCCAGTTATTTATAAATCTTTCAATTAAGTAGTAACAAAGAGTAATGAATGCTCCATATTTCGAGAGTACTAAAATTTTTCCCATTTTTGAGTATGTATGCTTTTGCATGTTGATGTGGAAAGCCCGAACAGACGGGCCTGAAATGGGACCAGACGTGTAATTAATTGCGTTTAATGCTATGTAGTAAACATGGTTTTTTGAATAGGTATACGTGCTCTGAAAAGCCATTAAAAGCAGCTTTAAAATGGGATCAAACCGTAATAATAATGTTTAATGATATGTATTAACCATGCATTTCTAAATAGATGTGCTTGCAAGCTCCTTTGAAAAGCCAAAAAAGCTAGCTTTCAAACAAGACAAAAAACGCAATTAATCATGTTTAATATTATGTAGTAAACGTGCTTTTTCTAGATAGGAACTTGTTTGCACGGTGCTCTTAAAAATTCAGAAAAAGCTACCTTTAAAACGGGACTAACATACAATGAATCACGTTTAATGTCACATAGCAAACATATTTTTCGTTAATATAATACGATATAATATATTAATTGATTGTGTATCGTATGATTACCAAAAATACCATTCAAAATTTTGGTCTATTTGCATTATAATTATCTTCTTAGTAAATAATTGATTTTAAAAAAAAAAAAAAAAAAGTCCCCTAAAATTATCAGTGTAATGAAATTTAGAGGCCAGAGATCAAAATTTCTCGACTTAATACTTGAAAATCAACTCATTAAATAGTTAATAGAACATAAATTACTTTGGGCAGTTCGATAATATATTATTTTCTTAATTTTTAGTCATTTGATTTTATTTTTTTTTGGCTAAATTATATAATTATTCCATAATTTTTGTGTTTTCATACAAATTCATTTTAAATTAATCTTTTTCCAGAATATTCCGCCAAAATTCTGATAATTCTGACCACATAATTAACTACGCAGTAATAACCTGCTTCGCGAAACGCAGTTCTCCCTTCATATTTAAAAAAAGTCAACGACTTTCAACGGTGCTAATGCAATTGGGTCCCACAGTCAATTAATTTTGGCTCTTCGATCTACTCTATGCCAGCTGCATTACTTAGAAATCTAACGGCTATCAATAATCTGCTAGATATAATAAAAGCTAGTAATTCTATAGGCAGGTGAGAATAGGATAATTCGTGTAAAAAAAGAACAAATTATCTGGTGCGAAGGAATAACAAAATCAAACCAATGGAGATCTGCCACGTCTGGCTTTGGTTAACCCAGAATACCAGAAACTAAACAATTTGAATTAAAATTTCAGAAAGTATGACGTGCTTATCATCAATTGGTCATACCTTAACGCGTTGTACTATAAATTTTCAGTAATATTATATTACCATATAAAATACACAGAGGTGAAAAAAAAAAAAGAATATAGATACAAAAATTTGCAACTCTTCCTTCCCGTTCTTTGTTATGGGCTCTGTTTCTCTTTCTAGGTGAGGAGCAAGAGAGAGATACACACAATCTATATATAGATACAAACATATACACATACACATATAATTATATATTTCTTTCTAGATACAGAGAGAAGGGATGGGGTGTTTTCGTTGTTCTGGAGAATCATCAATTAAGAAACCAGAGAAATTGAGGAAAAACAATAACTATAATCGACACAGAAGAGCTGATCATGCATCGCCAAATAGAGGTAGTAAATTTTATTGATGATGAAACTAATTTTTTTAATGGGCATTCTGGAATTTTGATTGTGGGTTTTTAAAAATATTTTTTTCTGTTCTATAAAGCTGTTTATAGTTTTTTTTTTAAAAAAAATTAATTTTCACGATTGTATAGGTTTTGTTGATATGCATGTGCAGCTGTACCAATGGCTGTGAGGGATTTAATTTTTTCATGCACGTATTATTTTCCTGTTTCATTTGTTGTTTTGATTCGATCTTACACGAAACGCAAAAAACTTAAGATGTTTTATTTTGTGTTTTTATTGAGTTTTTATCACAGGTTTTGGCAAAAATGGTGTTAGTGGATATGATTAGTGATGTGCAGTAAAATACATCTTGTTGTTTTATTCTTTTTTGTTTTTTATGCAGATTATTTCTTTACCTGTTAGAAGTTTAGTGTATGTTCTTTTGATGAGAATCATTTTGGAATGAATTTAGTGTATTCGGGGGTGAGGGGTCGGATGTACTAAACAAGAAAATGAAGCTAAAATCTTGTATATTGTAATGTCGGGTATGCATAGAAAAGTGCTCTTTATGTTTTATCTTTATTGTTACAATGGGCCATCACTTTTATATTTCTGATCAGATGCGTTGCAAGTGAGCACGCGTAAAGGTGCGAAGGAAGAGACTGAGGTCCTAAACCAACGTGCCGTGGAAAAGGAGGTGGATGCAAGTAAGAGCCCTTCTAGTGATGGAGAGACCAATAGTGTCAAAGCACGAACCTTTATGTATGCTGAATTGCAGGCTGCCACGCAGAATTTCAAGGCAGAAAACTTTTTGGGTGAGGGCGGTTTTGGAAAAGTTTATAAAGGTCATTTGCAGGAGACAAACGAGGTCAGTTGCATTCATTTAATTGTTTAATTTCAGTAATGACTCTGAATACTGTTTACGGATCAGAATGAGATGTTTGATTTACAATTTTGTGGCTGAAGACTTGAACTTTGTTGTTGCTTTCATATAGATTGTAGCTATAAAGCAACTTGATCGCAATGGATGCCAGGGCATTCGGGAGTTTGTTGTAGAAGTTTTGACATTGAATATGGCCGAACATCCTAATCTTGTTAAATTGATTGGTTATTGTGCTGAAGGAGATCAGAGGCTGTTGGTATATGAGTTCATGCCACTAGGTTCATTGGAGGACCATTTGCACGGTATCTCTCGGGCATGAATTTTGTTCTATACTTCGTTGCACTCGAAAAATTGTTCTTGTGTACTTCTCTTTCCTGCATTCTATTAAAACTTAGTCTGTTTGCTTGCTTTGCCTTTATTCTGGACAGACCATCGTCCAAATACAAAACGACTCGATTGGAATACTAGAATGAGGATAGCAGCTGGTGCTGCAAAAGGCTTGGAGTATTTGCATGATAAGATGAAACCACCGGTTATATATCGTGATCTGAAATGCTCCAACATTTTGCTCGGGGAAGGATATTATCCCAAACTATCTGATTTTGGATTGGCGAAAGTGGGCCCATCTGGAGATCAGACACATGTCTCCACCAGAGTGATGGGCACATATGGATATTGTGCACCTGAATATGCAATGACTGGCCAACTGACTTTCAAGTCCGACATTTATAGTTTTGGTGTTGTTCTTCTGGAGATCATTACGGGAAGGAAAGCTATTGACAATCGAAAAACTGGTGCAGAGCAAAATCTCGTTGCATGGGTGAGTATATTTTATTTTCTATTCTTGAAGGTTATTTTTCTTCTCTATATTCTGACTGCTTATTAAATGGAAATCGTGTATTCTGATATCTAGGATGAATAGTGTAAAGGTTCATTGCCGAAGAAATTAATGTTAACTTTTGAGTCAACTTTCTGTTGTGGCACTTCAAAGGGCAATGCATTTTAGGCCATCCAAAATGGTTCTATCTATGTAGTAGCCATAGTTGATTTGAACGCAGGGCCACATGTAAAGTATTCGATCAGGGCTATTCTTTTGTGGTCGATCAACTTTCCATTTTCCTTCTTTTCTTAGTCTTTCTATTTCTTGCTGGTTGTAATCTTGTCTACAGGGAATAAGTGAATAATGTCTCTGATATCGATTGCTTGGTTGAGCTACAAAACGGATAGCTTCAAAATTACGAGTCCTAGTTATTCTTCGGGATAGAGTCGTAGGAGGTATGGAGTTATCGAAAGTGGACAGGTATATGCAATTCCCCCAAGTCATAGACCCACAAGTTGTCAAAATGTGTAATGGCCATTGTTTAACATAGAGGACTTTCAACTGATGCATAACATTTTATTGGGCATTTAAAAGATTTCTTGAGTAACTAAATAGTCGAATATCAGTGTCGACTACCTATTTTTCTATGACTTCATGTAGTCCACAAAGCAGTTGGAAAATACGTCATCCGAGTGGACACATTTTACATTTCTGTACATGCATGGCTTTAAGCTTAAGTAGGTCTTTGCGATCATTGGATTCAACTATCATCTTTGATTTAAAATAGCAAAGTGATTGAACCTAAACGTTGATGGGGGAGTAAGAAGTTCTTAAGAAGCCTGATTGTACGGCCATTGTTAACATCTTATTCTCAACTGTAGTCTATTACCTCTGAAACTGATCACTTTGAAGCAATCCATTTGTTTGTTTTCCAGGCTCGACCATCGTTCAAGGACCGGAAAAAATTCTACAAAATGGCTGATCCGGCACTGGAAGGTCAATATCCCGTGAGAGGCTTATTCCAGGCTCTTGCAATTGCTGCAATGTGTGTGCAGGAGGAACCCAACATGCGGCCCCTCATTGCAGACGTCGTTTCAGCACTGAATTTCCTTGCGTCCCAGACATATGATCCTAGTAGAGTGAAACGAGATGGTGAACAGAAATCTCCCCAAGCTAGAGATCTCATTTAAGAAGTTTGCTGTCTTCCCGGTTGTCAGTTTTCCCTCCCTTGATAACTGGTGCTGCTACATAGGATTAGATCGCTTGTCCTCCTCGGCCACCCTCTATGTAAATGTGAATGCGAGGTAATGTATGTAACATTCCTTGATTCAAAGAACACAGTGAAAATAAAAAAAAGGGTGCTGTACAAGTTGTTGGCCATTGATAGACATACAGTTGAAGATGCTTGATACATTATTGCATCTGGTTTATCCTTGGTGTACTGTACTGATTTATAAAACTAAATTATACTGCTTTCATAGTTTCGATTTTCTTTTAAGATTTTCGTAGCATTGTCGTCTCTATTAAGCATTGCAAGCTAGATTTTGAAAATTCAATTTCCAATACTCTTGCTAGTCCTAGCAAAATGGAAACATTAAGCCCCTGGCCGTCATTTCTTAAAAGTCACATTTCTCAAATTCATTTTTAACTTCGTATTTGATGAGACCTACAATTGTTATCAACTTTTCAATTACACATTCCATTAACTTTTATTAAAATCTACTAAAAAATTGATTTTTATCAAAATCAAACAGGGGCTAAGTAAACAGAGAATTGTAACAAATTGAAAAATAAAAGGGGAAAATATAGTGGAAAGCAAAATTGTGTTCAAGAAAATAAGCAGATAATTCAAGAAAGCTTTCCAGTCTAATGTTAACAGATTTAACTAACATACAAAATAGACAATCAAAGGCTTCAACTAAAATCAAACTTCTCTCTCTAGAATTCCTTTCTCTCTCTCTCTAAAATGCAGAGGCAAACTCTCTCCTCCCCAAGAAGGAAATTTGAAGAAAACCCAGAGCTTCCCCTCTACAACAAGCGTTCTGGCAATCCCAAGAGGGAGATTTCGGGGTCCCCGACTGTTGGCTCATCTGATCCATTTGAAAAAAAGGAATATTTCTCCCAGTTGCAACTCTAATTTCTAGATCTTTTTGAGGTTGATACTGTGTGCAGAGGACATGAAAATGATGACTTTAGACAATAACTTTTGTGAATTGATTCTATGTCTCTATGTGGCTTTAATAGTAAATAATTTCAGGACTCTTCTGTGATGATTCTATGAATAAACATCCATAGACAGCTTAGCTTTTATTATGCCCAAGAATTCCCGGGGGAAACACAAAGGAGTGACAAAACAAAATATGTCTTAACGTGGCTTTTAACTGTCCAAATCGTAGGAAGGTTCAAGTTGACCAACGGTCGAAGTTTATTGACCTCCATTGTCTTAAGCCCTTTCGTTATTAGTGTCTGATTTTCATCATATTTAGTTGAGCTCGTGTAAAACAAGAAGGGGTCCTGTCTGTTGTGCCTAGTCACTGTCTTAGTGTGCCCTTCCATTAGGATTACTTGTATGAAAAATTTGCACCAACAGTGATAAGTAAAACAACATAAGACTGCTAACTGTTTCACCTAGGATGTTTTGTACAAGTATTCTTGCATCGTGTGTGCAGAGTTATGTGTTCATATTAAACATCGTTTATAATGCTAATAATAGGAACCTAAGTCATAAATAGTGCAAAAGGCGATGGTACACGCACTTACATTTGTGCGTTTTCCCTCTTTAAGTTGTGTTTAGTGCTACACAATAAGAATTTTTTGCTTCATGAGAGTTTACATTAGTTTCTGTTATATCTATAAATTACGTGGTATGTGCATGATGGAGGGAGTTCCACATTGGTTAACTCGGCATCGATTATTCAATTGGATTGAGCCTATTAAATTAAGCAACATCGTGTAGCCTCGTCTTGGGCTTGAACTTCGGCACATCTCACTATATATATATATGTGTGTGTGTGTGTGTGTGTGTCCAGTTCACAAAAGGTATGACATTCTAACTCTAGTCAAACTCCCTCTCCCGTTTCTTGCACTCATTATCTCTTGTTTGGCAATTGACTTGATCGTCGAAGTATAAACGATCGTCGGTCCTTGCATCCTAATTGTGTGTTCTAGTGTGCAGGTGACGCTTATGTGAATGGCAAGTGGCCGGGATTTTGTTGGCCATGCTTTCGTGCAAAAATTGAGACTCAGATTCGAGAACTTCACTTGGGCCAACATGAGAATATGATGTGAGACAGTGAGAGTGAGAAGATAAGATGGTCTCCACAACTCATGTGCCATGGCCCTACCACATGACTAGATAAGACGACTGTCTTCGTGTAATTACTAATTTAACACCAACAAGGAAAATTAATTAGTCTTATTTGGATCGAATTGTTCGATGTAGCTTAATGTTCTATGATAACATAAGATTTGAAGTTCCATCTGAAACGATCAACCTTGTTAAAAGAGTACCCTAAACCCTTATATGTTGAGTATTTATTTCATTATATTCGTGCATGATTTAACTTTAACAAAAAGTTAGGCTGCACTACATATATTTATGCCTTATTGTATCAAGTGTTGGACTCTTTAAAGGAGAAAATATTCTTGTTATGAAGATCATGGAAATAAAGATGAGTGACCATTCTAGAATACACACAGGTTAACAAGTGGAGGTGATCGGGCGAAGAAAAATTGAGACGTGTCTTGTGCAAACCTAAAAAACTTGCGTTCACAAAAGCATTAGATCATAGAAGAATAATTCAGGTGGAACATTAGTAGTAATACTTATTCTTTATCGTTATTATTAATATTTAACTTTCGCACTCGAGTATAAATCTTTACTATTTTTACAAGTAAATATTTCATAGTGGTATCATTAGACTGCATAAGCCTAATGTCGAGACGAGTCCATATGGCCCGACTCCCCTCTTGCCGTATGGGCTCTTCACTATGCCAGATTAACAGAACCTACATTTCCAATGCTGGGTATATTAGTAAGAAAAATAATTTGCAGAAAGCTCACATTTTGTGCATGCAACTGCTAAGTAGGTCACCCCTAGACAAAAATGTTCATAAACCTCCATTCCTTCACCACTTCTAAATGCTTCATCTGTTGCCTGCTATGTTTTTTGTCCTTAACCTCCAGTCTGTAAAATATCTAATGGACATATTTGGCATAGAGAATTAATGGATAACAGTAGTGTAGAATTTCATGTTGTTTAGGAAAGAAAAAGTTGTGTGGTATATAATTAAGATTCGTGCAAATTTACTATCGACACCATTTACGCATAGAAGTAAAACAGGAATAGGTTGTCACATGGTTCAAAACCTAACAATATCATGTAATTTTGGAACTAGAATGTAGAATTTCGGCTGAAAGTGTTCCAACGAGGGTGCTAGAGGTGGCTGAATAGGCATATCTTGTGCAAACTATTATTGAGGCTTTTTTACGTGGAAGCAAAATAAGGGCATGTAATCTCGGAGATTAGAATCTGACAATATCGGATACATCCTTAATCATTATACTGTCAGCATACAAATGTGCACGAAGCCCACATCGGCCGAAATCAGTGGAGGGAAAAAAAACATTTGGTAGTCACAAGAAACAAGGAATGACAGCAGCTACAGCAAACAGTAGAATAAAATCAAGAAAAATTGTTTACCAGTAAAAATAATAGTTGTAGGATTAGGCATTGGGATCAGTGTTTGTGCCATGTGAATTGTAGGTTGTACAAGCATGGGATGCCAACCCTTCACAACAATTATTTTATTCTTGTGTTCTTGTAATCAATTACTTCATATTATGGCTATAATCTCTTCTTTTCTCCAACAATTTGGTATTGGATTAATCCGGTATCATCTCTGCATTTCATAACAAATGAAATGTTCCTTTATTCTGATGACTGTACTTTAGTTGATGTAACTGACATGAGGATGTTCTGTGCTGTAGATTCTATGCTGCAGAGGTTGTAGTTGCACTGGAGTATCTTCGCTGTCAAGGTAGAGCTTATGTATGAAAGTTACTATATGCGCTGTGCGAAAATGAACTATATCGACATTTTACTAATGAACAAATTTGGAAAGTAAATATTCAGAATTGTTATCTTTTGAACTTCCATAGGATAATCATAGTTGATATTTCAATCTATCAAATGCGCTGATTTTGGATTCTATCTTGTATTGCTTTTCTCATTTGTGCTTGATACACCAGCAGTAATATTCCAGAAATCACCACAAAAGTTTTATCCTGTGCTGAATTTCTTCTCATTGCTTACTGATTATACTTGATGGAGTATCCATGCAACAAGGAGTGAATCTGTATTCAAGTTGGAAAACGAGAGAGAGGGAGAGAGAGAGAACTTTTATGATTTTTTATTAATTTATCTGTGTATCTTGCTGTTTTCGTGCAGGTATAATTTACAGGGATTTAAAGCCTGAAAATGTTTTGCTTCAAAGCAACGGGCTCGTGTCTTTGACAGACTTCGATTTGTCCTGCTTGACTTCTTGCAAGCCACAGGTATGTTCAATCTCTATTATCTTCCTCTTTTACTAACATCACCCTTTGAAGGTGTCATAGAATGACTTGCGATTATAAAAAAATATGATTTTTTTTTTCTGTAATTTGTGCAGCTTTTTATTCCAGAAATAAATGAAAAGAAAAATCATCAAAAGGGTCAGCAGGCCCCAATCTTTATGGCTGAACTGAAGCAAGCATCAAATTCTTTTGTTGGAACCTAAGAATATTATTGAGAAAATGAAACCAGCAGGAAGAAAATGAAAAGATAGAATTCAATATGATGAACACATTGAAGGAACTTGAGAAAGGGGAATTTTATTATTCATCAAGCTCAATTAACATTGTGAATACATTGCTCTATTTATAGAGTAAATTTCTAATAAACTAACTACATAACAAATTGAAACCAGCAGGAAGAAAATGAAAAGATAGAATTCAATATGATGAACACATTGAAGGAACTTGAGAAAGGGGAATTTTATTATTCATCAAAAGCTCGAGTGATAATGGAAATATATTGCTCTATATAGAGTAAAATCTAACTAACTATCTAACAAACTAACAACATAACAAATGGAAGAAAGATCTAGAATGATGGTAAGCTGGATATTCTAACACACCTCCCTCAAGATGGACTATGGAGATCAACAATAGTCCATCTTGAAGATTAAAGTGTGGGACATGAAAAGAATTGAAGGAACAATCTGAAATTTCATGTAATGCTTCTGCCCAACGAGATGTTGAATCTGCCATCATACTGACATTGTAGCCCATATCTCTGAAATATTCAGCAATAGTGATTCCTGTATAAACTGCAGGTATATCATCAAAGATGTTCCCCAGAATTCCAGGCCACAAATTCCAATGACAGAGGCGTGTGTTCGTAGAACAGGATCATTCACCATCAACCCACTTGTTTCTTCATAAATTTGAATCGTGGCAGAATCTCCTTCCAATCGAATAATTTCCCCAATGGCTGTCATGACCAACACGAACAAGTTCATACATGGCAGCTCCTGCCATTTCATCAGCAACAACCACCAATTCCAGAACAACGCTGGATCTGAAGCCAAGTTATCTTCAGATTTTGCATGGATTAGAAACCATGAATTAACATCCATAAAGGAAAAGAACATACACAATGGAATCGAAATAAATTCCATGAAAACATCTCTAGTACAAAGCTAGAGAGAATAGAAGAAGGATCTAGAATGATGATAAGCTGGATATTCTAACAAATATATAGCTCCGGTTGGCAGTCCCTTGTTGTCTTCCTGGATGTTGAGTGATTATTTGACATATTTAATGGCTAAAGACTGAATAGCGATACACATTGGGATATTTATTGGTTTATCTGTCATTTCTCTGCTAAATTAAAATTTTGTTCCACAAGAAATATCTTCACAAAGATTTTGTTAGCAGCTGACCTTTGAGATTATTCGTCTGTGCAGGAAATCATTACCGGAGCAGGCCATACTAGTGCAGTTGACTGGTGGGCTCTTGGTAAATTTTATGCTTTGATTCAGATATGAAGAAATTTTGAGATCATATAATATCAGCGAAATTATACTTTTTTGTCTCTTATTTCCTATATTTGTTCAAATTAGATGATATCTGCATAAACCTAAACTCTCCTTTGTTACTGATTAACTGCTGTTTGATTGATAGGCACTCTGTTATACGAAATGCTCTATGGATACACACCATTCAGGGGAAAGACGAGGCAGAAGACATTTGCAAACGTTCTGCATAAGGATCTTAAGTTTCCTCCAAGTAAAGAGGTGCTGTTTTATCGCTATTTATACTTTCGACAAATATGGAGAGAAACATATGCCCATTGAAAATTCTAGTTCTGCTGGAAAGAAATTAATGGCCAGTCCTATAATGATTGAAATGCAACAGAACTTAATAAACTTTCTCCTGGTGCAGGTTAGTCTCCAAGCAAAGCAGTTAATGTATCGATTGTTGAACAGAGATCCCAAAAACAGACCTGGATCACAAGGAGGAGCAAATGAAGTGAAGCAGCATCCATTTTTCCGTGGAGTAAACTGGGCTCTTGTTCGTAGCATGGTAATTCTGATAAACGATGGACTGAATCTATTTTACTCTTATATTTATTGTCAAGAATCTCTTTATTTCATCAATGATACATGAATGGTTCATTTCTTTAGGAACCAATTAGGACAAGAACAGTATGCCTTTCAATGATATAAATTCCCAAGTGTAAATCCTACACACTTCGAGGAATTAAGGGAAGGCTCAATGCTCAGCATTTTCTGATCTTTGTTTATAAACTTGTATTGCATAATAAGTCTAATATATATGCATCTACTCTTCAGAATCCTCCTGAGCTTGATGCCCCTCTCTTTGGCACAAATGAGGAGAAAGAAAAATTTGTTGACCCTGGATTAATAGAGGATTTACAAACAAATGTTTTTTAAAAGGTGCATTGTTCTTCTACTTTATTCTTATACCGTATTTCATACTCACCCATTTCTGACAGTATTGGATAGTATTAGATTTGAAAGTAGAATACTGCGTCCCAAACATGTACAGGCCATTTCACTGGCTTATGAACTTTGACACTAGCATATTTTGATCAGGAAGTTTGACAAGACCATAAAAGTTCTATTCATGGAGGCTTAGATTTCAGCCTGTTTGCTCAGCATTGCACCTTTGTAATTTATGTTGAAGGTGATCGTGGTCATGTTTGCGAAAATCGATATTTCCACTTCTTTATTATAATGTAGATGGAATTTCTGTAATGAATTCTTTTATATATATATATATTTAAAGGTGTGAAATAAATTGGTAGTTTAATGTTTCAACTTCTATAGCCTTTCTTTCACATTTGTTAATTGTTAGGATGCAACAAGTTTAATCATTCATCTAATCACAGACAATCTTGAAAAGTGCAAAAGAACATTAGAGGCTAAGACACCATTGGCCTTGCACTGTATAAAATGACAACTAATGGCGGTAAATGATGCCGGGAAGGAGGAAATAGAAACAAAAGAATTTCATCAAAAGTAGAGATTGATGGATTTTTTCCGTTGTTATTGTGTTGTAGTAGTTAGACTCCAACAAAACGATGTTCATATCACACGGTCCTTCGAAATTGCATAATATTTTACTCTAAATAGATGAATCGAAACTTTTAATATTTTGCATATACATTCCTCCGCGGAGTGCTACATCAACATTAAGCTCAAGAGAGTGGCACCATATTATATGAAATTCCCAGCCCAGCCCTCACCTACCGCCAAATTTAGCCAAAAAATTAAAAAATTAAGAAAAACGCGCAAAAGAAAACCACCTCAACCTGGCTGATAATTTGCTGCCTCCCATCTTCGTGTCCACAATAATATCTCCAGCCTTTTTTAGTTAATGTGCCGTTTTACATATATTTTTGAGCGCTCAGTTAAACCTAACTACCCCTACGTTTACCAACCAACACACACTACTCACTACATTCTTTGCTCCGACAAAACGCTATGCCCAAAAACAAGAATATAAGGGTCCGTTTGATTGCAAGGGTGGAAAATGGGTGGAAAGAAAATGAATTCCAGGGAAAGTAATTGTCTAAAAATTGTTTTCCAGGGAATTGTTAATTAAGTGCGATTGGTATAATTTTCCACCCGAAAAATTTTAAAGTTTTGTGTTCATTTGACTTTGTTTTACATGTAAATTGTTCATTAAAGTGATAATTTTTTCCACAATTGGTTATAAAATTTGTTTTCATTGCAAAAAAGTTAAAAAAAAAAAATTTCCTAAAAAATTATTTTTTCATCAAAGTTAAGTGTTCGTTTGGCTTTGTTTTACATGGAAATTGTCCATTAAAGTGATTTTTTTTTTTTTTTAACAATTGGTTATAAAATTTGTTTCCATTACAAAAAAAAATAAAAAAAAATTCAGAAACCTGGAAT
>CAIGRT010190021.1:0-11392 GCA_903798405.1 Fraxinus platypoda | reverse complement strand
ATAACCAATTATTTCATTTATATATTAGATCAAGCAATTTGATCACTTGAATGAAGGTTCGATAAATTCAATTCATATGAAAAAAACTTTTGGATTTTTATTTTTTTGGACGATACTAATTTGAAAGCATGTTGTGATCATCTTGACATTGTTCTAAGACATATAATTTTTTTGCGATCTTGATGGCAAAAATTTGTTTCAAGAGTTAAAAATTTTGCAAAATCTTTTACCAAAAGAAACAAAGACAACTTTTGATATGTTGACTTATTTGAAAAGATTGGGTCGCTTTTCGAATACATTTATTGCTTATAAAGTATTACTAACAATTAAAGTTACTGTTGCATATGTCGAAAAAAGTTTTTCAAAATTGAAGTTATTAAAATCTTATTTACAATCAACTTTGTTCCAAGAACGATTGAATGACCTAGTTTTGATATCTATTGCACAAGATTTATTAGAACACATTGATTACGAAAGCTTAATTATTAAGTTTGCTTATAGAAATGTGAGAAGAAATATTTTTACATGATTTGTTGCATTTTAAAGTTTACATGTTATATTTTGATGTTTCTAATTTCAAGGTTTGCTCATATGTAACTGCATGAAGTGTTTAGTGGTATGGATAGGTCTTTGTTGATGACATATGGATTTCGAAGTTTAGGAGGTGCTTTTAAATTTTACTTGTACTTTTTCTTATTCACAATATTTAAAAAAATAAACTATATTTAAATATTATAATTTTGCGATGATATAGTATTATTGAAGTATGTTTTTTTTCTCAATATATTTTTTTAATTTCATGAAAGGGGCACTATTTTGAAATGTCCCACAGGGCATCCAGAATTTTAGGGTCGGTCATGGTTATAAGGCCATACATGATCAGGTTTAACTTGGAAGTGTCGGAAAAAAGTTCATAGAAAATATAGATAACAATATCATTTTTTTTTATTTTTTTCAGAAGTCGAGAGATTTGCAATCTGACTAAATAATAGAATCCGCATCTTAACTATTCAAAATAAATGACATATGAGTTTAGCAGAATAACTCTTGAAGTGTTATTATTTATAATTTCTCAAATTTCCCACTAAACTGCAGCTGGTTTTTTTTTTTTTTTAAATCTATTTTCCAGCTTCTAAAAAATTCACTTTTGATGACAAAAACTATTGGCCTAAAAACTTTCTCGATGAAACAATTCAAAAATGACGTTTAATTAGGTACTAACTGTATGGATGAGTGGGTGCCCTGAAATCAAAACTTAAACTCGGAATCAGACTGACTAGCTATAAACTAAAATCACACAAGAGGAACAAGAAAGAACAATTTTCTTCTCTCACCATGGGGTCTTCAAGCATGAGTCTTAGCAACGAAGTAGAAGGGATACAAATGACTCTATTAGTGTACGCATCAACAGTAGATAGCTTAATATTTGATATGATTTGTACAAGGCCAAACATTGCTGAAACAAGGAAAGTAGTTAGTTGATGATACATGACGAATTTTGGTAAAGAGCATTGGAGTACTATAAAGAAGATCCTGAAATATGTTATGGATGCCTCAAATGATACATTATGTTACGTGTTAGAATTTGGGTGTGACCCAAATTTTTTGTTGAAGATAATTATTCTAATTAAAGTGCACATTAATTAAAATCCTATTTGGAATGCAATTGTGAAATTCTATTCAAATTTATTTAGCAAATTCTAATTGAAATTTTATTTGGAAGCCCATTGAGAGTAGGAATTTGTATTGGACTTGAAGAAAACTTTGAGATGAAGAAAATCAAGATTTTAGAGTAAAGGACCCGAGAGTGGACACCGCGGCACCATGATAATTTCAGCATGGCGTTTCGGTTCTATGCATGGAGCCGTGGCGCCAAGGCGCTACCTGTTTTGCCATCTGCACTATTTTGATCTATTTTTCCTTTTCGGACTTTTTTTTAACATTCTACTTCATCTACAACTCTACTATAAGGGTTTGAACGTCCCTTATTTGTTCTCTATATATAGTTGGCTCTTCGTTATGATTTAGTGAAAAGTTAGAAGTTGTTAGACAAATCATAAATACATAATCTTTGTATTCTTCTCCATATTATAATAAAATCTCAATTATCTGCAAATTACATTGTTCTTGCATTCTTGTGATCAATTACTTCATATTGTAGTTTAATCTCTTATATTTTCACAACAAACTGATATCAAAGCATTCTAGTTTTTATAACAATTGGTATTAGAGCTTTTGGTGTTAAAATTTTTGGAAAGATCAAGGTCTTTCATGATGGCAATAATGAAGTATGATATTCTGCTATTAAATCGCAAGACGAGATTCTCGTTGTTGCAGATAAAGATGTGAGCAGTACTCGCTCAAATGGATTTGGATGAAGCGTTGTTGAGATTTGACAAGATGCCCACAACTTAGACTATGGAGCATAAACAACGGAGGGGTAGAAATGTCATATCTCAAATACATTTTTATCTTTCAAATAATGAACGTTTTGAAGGAGAAGTCAACTGCTGCTTTATGGTTAAAATTGGAGCAATTATGCATCACGAAGAGTTTTACTAGCAAATTGCATCTGAAGCAACGTCTATATTCTCTTCGTATGACGAAGGTACATCTCTTAAGGATTACATAGTTGCTTTTAAAGAAATCATTACTAATTTGGAGACATTGGAGGTCAAATAAGATGATGAAGATTTGTGATTGATTTTGTTATGTTCATTGCCCACCCCATACATGTTTTTTAAAGACACGATTTTATATAGTCGTGATACTTTTACCATTGAAGAAGTTTACGATACTCTATATTCAAGGAGAAGATGAAGCATCTTGTAGCATTTGGAGATCATGGAGATGGTCTCATTGTTCATGGTGATCGTTTGAGTGGCAAGTCAAAACTTAACTTCAAAATTTGTTATTATTGGAAGAAAAATGGGCACTTGGTAATTGATTGTCAAAGTCAATTGCAAATCAACAATCAGAAATTTAAAGAGAAGCAAGTATTGCTAAATATCCTAGTAGTGATGGAAAACTTTTACTTATACCTGA
The DNA here is from genome assembly GCA_903798405.1 of Fraxinus platypoda. Taxonomy (NCBI): domain Eukaryota; kingdom Viridiplantae; phylum Streptophyta; class Magnoliopsida; order Lamiales; family Oleaceae; genus Fraxinus; species Fraxinus platypoda. The sequence continues at coordinate 8,347 of CAIGRT010190021.1, read as the reverse complement.
TTACGACTCCAAACCTGATGAGATTTGGATTTTGGATACAGCCTGCAGTTTTCATGTCACCCAATCGGGAATTGTTTTCAACATATGAAGAAATTTAAAAATAGAGAAAAAAATGTGAAATTAAAACTATAGGAACTAAACAGCAACATTCCAATAGTCGCGTCAGGACATAAAATGAAGAGTGAAGGTACTACAAACTCAATTGAAGGCATTTGGAAGCTAAAGAGAGCAAATCAGAAGTAAAAACAATAAAAAATGCATTGCGAAAAGTTCATGGACCAATTTGCACAATTGACCCCAACATGTGAAGCTATGTGTAAGCATAGGCATGCAGGCCATGTGTATGCGAGATCCCATTATAAACCGATGAAGCTAAAATCATTTTACTATGTGTACACTCAATTTATACTATGCGTATACATAGCTTTTCCGACTAGGAAATATTTTCTTTTATTTTTCTTGTATCACCAAATTTTGGTATGATATATTTGCACCCTTTATAATTGGAATCCGTCCAAAACGTGGGGGAACCTTCCTTAAACCTAAAAATCACATTCTACATATTTTGGAGGCTAAGAACAAGGCACAATCATCTACCAAAGGCAAATTATAAAAGTTTATTGAAGATCATTATTCCAAAGTCAAGATTCAAGCTGAGAAATTGAATTTCTCCATTTTCTTCACTATTTCTCGATCCGAGTAATGTCTTTTCATTATTTCTCGTATAGTTTAATAATTATGATGATTGGTTAGGTTTTTCAATTGTATTGGATGAATGTATGGACCATATTTTCATTTATTTCAGTTCAAGACTTTGATTTAGAAATTTCGTGTTAATGTTTGATTGATTTTACCTATCCACTGCACTACTTACTACTTGATCACCGATTAAGTAATTAGTTGTTTGTTGTAGCGTAATAATACTCACAATGAGTCTAAAACGTGGTAAAATCAACATGTGTAGTTAGAATTGAGAATAATCTCTCTCACACATGCAATCTTATTGATAATTTAAANACACATGCAATCTTATTGATAATTTAAACTAAATGCCTGACTTTCATATGAATTCGGACTATGAATAGTATCGTCTTGTGTTAATCATATGTTGGTGTATCTTGAAAAATAGCATTTAACATATTAGTTTTATCCGTTGTGGAAACTGCATGAATTGAATATAATGATTATTGGGAATTGAAATAGATCAAAATAGGAGAATATATGAATCCAATACGAGCATTCATATTAGATTTAATCATTTTTTTATCGCTTTCTTAGAGTAGAATTAGAATAAATAACAAAAAAATCACAACTCTTTTGATATTACCAAACTTCGAATTTAATCGTAGCTATTGAACTACAAATTAGACATTATTCTTTGTGGAAATGATACAGTTAACTCACAAATCTTATTATTTGTGTAACGATCCAATACGCTTACTGGATTCACGCAAACAATCGGGGACATGGCTCTTCTCACTATATTCTTAAAGCCGAGAATTTAGTAACCCACATGCTTGCCAATTACGCTGTTTCTTCCTCACAAGATTGATTGTAGTCCCCTTTTTATTTCACCGTTTGTTTGCTGTAACTTAGTTGAATGAAAACTTCTATCTTTACCCAAAAAAAATAAACCTAATACTTCTCATATGTAATTAATATCATTTATCGTACTAGGAGACACGATAAGAGATGGACATATTACTATCACTACAATTTCATTTTAATTACGCACATATTTTAATTTGAGCACTCTTCCCACATTGCTAACCATAAAGATATTACAAAAATTAAAGACATGTTTGTTACGCACGAGATATATTACTACATTTTTTATGAGAACTTATTTTTCTATACAAGCTCAAGAAATGCATTTGTATTTTTCTTCAATGAAGTAAAATGCATGCTATTTCGTTCAAATTTAAGAGAAGCTGAACGATAATTTGAATGACGTTATACAGAATTACAAGTGCTTAACACCAGTATAGATGACGGTTCATCCAGATGTGTGCTAAACATTAGTGACGCTACATAGCATTATTCAGATTGCAATGGGAATGCATAATGAACTTAAAAAATAATAGTGTTGGTAATTTATAATAATTATTGGCTCATACAACATTTCTTCTATTTGTCAATTTGGTTAAGCTTCCCAAGACCATTGCAACGAGCACATACAATCTGCGCCTGATCTTTCCTGGCTGCATTTACCCTCAAGGTTGATCCTGCTTTCCTCACAAATCCTGCTCCATCACACTCTGGGCACCTGAAATTGCCACCAATTTGGATGAATAATTTATAAATATTGCTAAAAAAATGCTAAGAAATTAACTTTCTCACGTATCCTTGCGGGAGAAGACTATCGGGAAGGCTGTTCCAAGCAGCGCCACCGCGCAAGCACCGGCTATCAGATAGGTTGTTCCGTCGGCTGAAACGTCACCAACGGCGGCAACCACTGTCAATGGTCTTCTTTCTTTGTTTTTGAGATTTCCAACTTTAGAGGCCAAAAATGATGGAGAATCAGGCAATGTGGATTGCCTTGTGAAATTTTTAGAGAAAAGAGTCTGAAGAGGAGCTATGGATGCCATTTCTGAAAGATACTGAAATTTCACTTCACTTTAAGCACAGTTTGGGATAATTGTGAAGCAATGGATATGGATAAGGGGAGACCACATCGTAACTGAGTTCTTCTAGTTTAAATGGATAAGCATGGTCCCACGTTAATTAGTTTTCAGTTGTAAGTTTCTATCAAGGTCCAAAGATATAAATCTGTGAATCTGTGGATAAAATTAAACATTAGCATGGAAAATCCATGACCTTTCCAACCCATCCACTTCTTGTTCAGAACCCGCTTAACTATCTGTGAAGCAAGACTTATCGTCACGACAGTAGTTGATTGCACTTTGAAGGTCAAGTTATCGTAGTATAACAGTAGTTTAAAAATCGTATTTTCAAATTAATTCTTAAAATGAATATGATACACATTGGACCAGAACTCGACCTCAATGGCCCGACCTTGGCCCACCAAGTTGGGCCATTTCCAAGGTCGGGGTCGAGCTTGAGGCCGGGCCCAACAATAGGTTGGGTCTTCAGCCCTACCCCACGTATCCTCTTTGACCTTGATGTACAACTCCTAGGGATGATAGTCCTATTTAAGTATAAACTCCTAGTTCATTACAAATTTTACCCTAACTCAAATTGTACACTTCTGACATAACACAAACACCTAATCAGAATAAGGGTTATGGGAAGTTGGATCATTTTAGGACTCTATTTCCAAACATCTATAAATATGTAACCCTACCTCATTATTCAGGTACGTTATTCAATAATATTCCAGCCTACAATATTTTGTGTAATTCCTCCTTCTGACTTAAGCATCGGAGGAGTGGCGAAGACACACATCGACGTCTTTGTTTCAGGTATTGAAGACTAAATCGTGTGGAGTTCCATCAGCCAGTTCGAGTTCATTCAGGTGCAACTTTTGGTAGCATCAGAATAAAACCTTTTTATAGATGGGAATTGACGGTATGGTCAGTTGTTACATTTTTTAACTAGCATCCAGTTGAAAAGTATAACAAATTGTGGAGCTTGGTACTTTTTATTATACATGTTGCTGATAGAGAGGTTGCATCCATTTGTCGACTTTGGCGCTCTAGTTGTGAGCTAGTCGCCTCCTTGTTCTAGACTAATCGTTAAATCTCCATGCTGACAGGCTTCTTTGGGTAGATTGGGATGCACATTTTTAGTCCCTCTCGAGTGCTTTGGATGGTTCTCTCTATGTGACCTAAACCTTCTTAGCTAAGTTTCAAGACTTTAGATGGAGGTCTTCAAGCTCGATCACTCGCATACTTGACATTGTATAGTTATTCTTCACTCAAAGTTTAGACTTCAATTTAAAAAGTTCGTTTAGATCCCCATGTCCATGGTCGGCCCTAAAATTTTGAGGGCCTTAGACCAACTTTAAATATGAGGCTTCTATATAAACTAGTTTTTTGCCGGTGCAATGCACCGGTCGTGTTATTTTGAAGGTAATATTAGCGTGTTTGATGTTAAAAATAATGAGAGGTGTATACTTTTATTCAATAAAGGTTGTTAGGTAGATTAATACGTGTGGCTAGCCAATTAAGTACAAAAATCTTTTCATTTCAAAGATCTCCATCTAATCTAATTTCATAAAAACAATTATCCTATTTTGTTTTCCTTTCCAAATAAAAAGAGGTTAAAGTTCTGATTAATGCCCATAATCGGAGTAAAAAAAACCTCTCTCAATTGGGAGCTCAGGTTGACACCAAAAAAATAAATAAAAAATCTTATTATATGTCTTGCTCCTCACACAAACAACTAAGTTGGGGAATGAGGTAATGAGAAGTTAACATACCATTTTCTACTCTTATTCATTTGTGTTTTTTTAAGATCTCATAGTCGATCCTATTCAGACTCAATAATATTTGTCGTGCACAAGTTTTCCATGTCATGATAACCACATCACCAAGCTTTCCTCAGCAATGCAGAATGAAATTGTACCTGATTAATTTTGCTATTATATAGCTATTCTCATTGTTGCAAAATACAGGATACGCCTTTTTGGCGGCAATTAACTCCGCTTCTAGGGCATCAACTCGACAAACGATAGCATTGAGTAGTTCTTCTTTCCCTTGAGGCATCCCTGATGGCTTTTCTTGAAGAGCATTCACCTTCTCTTCAAGCTCTCCTAACCTCTTCAAGACAAAAGATAAAAGTTCAGTTTTTCGGGTAAAACTATAATGTGGACATCTTTTGGAACTTTCCCATTTTTTATAATGCTAGTCTTTGCCCGTGCAATGCACGGACTATGATATTTTGAAGTTATTTTTAGTGTTTTCAATGTTAAGGATTGACGAGAAATCTATTAGTTGATCGAACAAAGCTGATGGTAGATTCAGAAGTTAGAATTTTGTATTTTAGATGACGGATGAATATTTCGCTGTCACACATACCAACTCAGTTTGTTACAATTGTTGCTCATAAAAGAAATGTACGTAATATGCTAAATTGTTCAAGTACTCGGTTCAATATTGGGCCAACTATTATTAACTCCCTTCTCCAGGAGATAAAATGGTATCTGTGAACTGATTATTTGTTATGCAGAATTGCGTGTGGAAAAACTGCAAATCATAAAAAAGACATTCAAAATTTCAAATCACAAGATTATCATGAATGAAATTGGATTGTTTTGAGAAGTTCAGGAAATAAGAAAATATTTAAATTCTTGGCCCACCACTTCCATTATTTAAACTCGAATTTTATGAATTAATAACACAATACAGTAGTAGGTAAGAACAATGCAAAAGGGCGTCTATGGGATGTAGTATTCTCTAACATCAGGACTCAAATTGCTAAGAAGCTATATGCAGTCTCAAAGTCCTTTTTGCTATCTTCAGTCAATGAATTGTAGACAACCAGCATACTCTGTCACAAAATACAACATAAAAAATGGATTAGGAGATACATCAAGCACAAAAAGTAGTGGAAAGGATCAAATGAAGTACGCAATAACGGAAATATAACAAGTGTCGATAAAGTGTGACGAAAAACTTGTGCTACTAAAACTAACGTTTATTCATATGGTCCAAGAAATAATTCCTGTTATTCATTCCAGTGTTGTAGGTAAGATCCTCACAAATACCATTTTGAGTGTACCTTCTGAACAATATTCTACAATACCATGTACAACTATCATCATTGAGTGAAAAAGAAATTAGTGATACAAAAAACCACTCTTACCTCTCTCTACAATAATATCCCTCTTGTACTCCTGCTCTGAAGTAGTGGCAAAATTAAAAGGAGAACCAAGGGCAACGCCTGTAGCTCTGTCATCAACATCCTACACATGAAGGCAAAAAACCACCAAATCTCATATATCAAGAACCTCAAATGTGCACACATGCCCATCCTCACGCACACCCACACTCACAATTACCACATTCTTCCACAATCTCTTAGATGCACAAACCTGGTGGACAGCAAAACTCGAATTAATGCCAACACCATTGATTTCTTTCCCCTGCACATATAACCTTCTCACAGAGGATCCCATTCCCTTTGGATATACATCTATCATGCTGATGTGTTTTGGAAAGTCAATGCTCAATGACTGCAAATGGCCCCAAAGGAATTCATAGGAGAGTCCAAAGTATGCTATTTGGTTTCATGTGGAAGACCACTTTCTCATAATTATCAGACTGCAATGCATGCCAAAATGATGAATGAGTTGTCCCATAAAATTAAAATGAACAAATATTGTGAACACTTTAATCAGTATTGAAATGGAAAAAAACTTGAAAGCTGATAAAAGGATTAATAACAAAAAACAGACTCTCATCTGCTAGTTCCTGTAAGTAATCATTTTTTAAACTAAATAAAAAATTCAAGCATTCATTTTTAAATACAGAAAGAGCCATGTGAAGAGGATGACACCAAAGCCCTCATGGCTAAATAAACAAAGCAATTTGATACCTGAACTGCACCAGATATGAAGAGCAGCACCAAATCACCGCTAGAGAAACTGTTCCACAGGGTTCCATTTTCTTCTGAAAACCCCGTAGCACGAGCCTCAACAAATGAGTGAGAACCCTTTCTCAGACCAATCTGCATGAAGAAGAATATGGCGGCAAGTTTCATACGAGGGAAAACTCACATTTTTTCTTGAGAAAATGACAAAAGTAGAAAAAATAACAAATTACCTTGATCACAATATCATATTTCGCTTCAGCAAGAAAATGTTTAAGTTCTGAGCTTGAGTTGGTCCCTACACAAATGCAAAAGTGATTCTATCATCTTCACAGAAATCAGTAGAACATCGTGAAGGAGCGGTTTGACTTCTGTGCAGACACAAATTCACAATGAAAGAAAAATAGCTCAAAAAAGGGAAATGTCCACATTTCACTGCATCAATATTTTGGATGCAGGACACCAACTGTGCTAGACGATAGTTAAGACAGGAATGACTTCACATAATTTCACCAATGTTCCACTGAAGAATAGCATTTCCCAAGGCTTTATTGGAACAGCAAAACAGATGGTTTGGTGGAGAGTCACATAAGATACAATATGCATTTCAATCATTTTCAAACTTTACTAACCTAATATAAATGTATGGAGATAAAGGAAATTCTTTTAAAAAACGAAAGGCGCATTAGCACAGAAACCAATGACCACCACAGGAATGAATACTCCTTAAAGTTTCAGATTTCTAGCTCATTCATTTACATCTTGGACAGTAGTGATCCCCATCTTGGACAAGCTTGTTTCAGCCAATTATAAACTACAATGTAGATGCATCTTATCTTGTATTTAAAATTACAACCTACTAAGTTGTTTGGACAAAGCAAGTCCTAGAGACAGTATAAAGTGGAATAATTGTCAAAGGAAAATAATTATATTCTATGTTGGTTGAAATCTATGAAACAGTCAAAGGTAAATAATCATATTCTATATTTGTTAAAATGTAATAACAAGTGCACCTCATTATTCACCAAAACCATTCGATAAAAATGATTTACAGATATACATGGAATTCACTTCAGAAGTTGGACATTTGTTAGTCACATAACAAAAAACTCGTGTAAGATTGCACTGTAGAAGAAGAAATGCATAATCGAAGATCAACAGCCAATTTTCGAGAAAATTTTCCTTGAATCATTGACCTGATATTTAATTGTCTTGAGTAATAATTCTAATGTTGAATTTATGCAGTTTATACATTGCAAGATCAGAAAGGAAAGTTTTATAAAAAGATTTTTCAATATGAAAGTCAAAATTCTTTTCAATAGCACAAAGCCCAGCACTTCTCTAAGATCTATGCTTGGAGTGTAAAATTAGAAATTAGCATAAAGTTCAACTCAAAGAGAAAGAAGCAAAATGTAAACCTGCAAAGCTTAGTTCCATCGAGTGAATAACCAGATGATATATTAGATTCAGTTCAAAGTTTACATCAAAAAATAAAAGATATTCCCAAAAGCAATTGTGACTCCTTCCCAATTCCATTGTCAACATTATTTTGTCCTATTCAACCCTGTTTGTTTTTATGTTTCTGCACGATGTAAGGTGTCCTGTATAGATAATCTGAAAAGCAACTCATAATTGTATTAGGATCATATTTTTGTTACGAGAGGCAAAGGTCAGGATTTAGGGCGACAAAATTTACAATAAATTCAACGAACCTTAAGTCAGCAAACTCCAATAGCTGTTGAAGTTTGTAGTATTAATGATCTCTTAAAACCTGAAACAATAAAAACGAAAGAAAAAATGGAACATTCAACAATATAGCTGAAGAAAATGAAAAAAAAAAAAAAGAAAAACGCAA
>CAIGRT010189944.1:0-18210 GCA_903798405.1 Fraxinus platypoda | reverse complement strand
TATGCTAGTAAGAGTCTTGACATATGTTAATAATATTGTTTGTTAAATTTGAATTTTGCATTTGGAAGTTGGCATATTGTTTGAATTTTCATTTGGGATATTGTTTGATAAATTGGCTTAGTATTGTGTTTTTGTTTTTGTTGACTTTTCTTCATAATTTTTTTTTTCAATTTGACGGTTAGAGTTTGGACTTATAAAAAATAATTTATTTTCGTGGTTATTAACTGAACCGAACCGAAATACGAATCGAGCCGAACCGAATTGACTTACGTGGTTATGGTGCAGTTATGGTATGACCAAAAATTTGGTGGTGCGGTTATGGTTTTGGCCGAACCGACACCGAACTGAACCGTTGCAATCCTTAATCAAAATGTTTCGTTAACATTCTCTTGGTGTTTAGTATTGTTTCGTAACTATTGGTCATTATCAACATATCGTCTACATATAGACATACAATTATATAGACTTTTGGTGTATGTTTTATGTATACACATTTGTTACACTCGTTTATCTTAAATTCATTAGACAACATCCTTTGTCAAACTTTTGATGCCATTTTTAGGAGCCTGTTTCAATCAGTACAAAGATTTAACTAGTTTACAAACATTTTTGTTTGTGATTAAGTGATATCAACCATTTGGGTTGTTCCATATATATTTCATCTTCTAACTCGCCATTTAGGAATGTGGTCTCTACATCCATTTAAGGAATCTCAAGGTTATGTAATGCCGCAATTGTAATTAACAGCCTTTTCGAAGTGATTTTAGTCACGGTTGAGTAGGCATCAAAGAAGTCAAGTCCTTCATTTTGTCTATATCCCTTGTCAACCTATCTAGCTTTATATTTATCAATGGATCCATTCGATTTTAGTTTCCTTTTGAAGATCCATTTGCCTAAAGAAACATTTCCGGGAGGTATATCAACTAATTCCCAAGTATGATTTTCATTATAGAATTTATCTCACTATTGATAGTTTTTTTCCTGTGCAGTGCTTCCAATGAAGACATTGATTCATCGAAAGTTTTTGGATCATTTTCTACTATATAAGTTAGAAAATTTGGGCCAAACGAAATAGATATTCTAGCCTTTTTACTGCACCTTGATTATTTCTCATTTGAAGTACAATTTGTAGTACCATAAGTTCTTTTATTTGAATTTACATTTTCCTTATTTTTATATGGAAAAACATTCTTGAATGATGCATTTCTCGATTCAATTATAGTTCCTTCACGTACTTCTTAAATTTCATATTTATGTACAAGGAAGTGGTATGCAGTACTATTATTGCTGTATTCATTAAATATGCAATCAATAGTTTTGGGATCGATTTTAACTTGCTTGGGTTTAGTTACTGCAACATTAGTCAAACACTTCCACACTTTTAAGCGTTGGTAGGAAGGATGATGATTTTTCCATAGTTCATATAGAGTTTCTTCAACTATCTTAAGGGGCATCTTGTTAAGAATGCTATTTGTCGATATAATAGTTTCTCCCCACAAGTTTTGGAGTAGACTTGAACTTATCAACATTGCATGCATCATCTTTTTAAAAGTTCGATTTTTGCGTTCAACAATACCATTTGATTGGGGGTTAGTAAGGTGCAATTTTTTTTATGAATGATTCAATGCTCGGAACAATATTCATCATATGATGCCCCGTATTCACCACATTTATCACTACGAATAGTTTTTATTCGTTTACCAAGTTGAATTTCAACTTTTATCTTATAATGTCTAAATGCATCTAAGGCTTCGACTTTACTTCGTAGTAAAAAGATATAACAATACTTTGTACAATCATCAATGAAAATTATAAAGCATTTCTAACCACCTTTAGTTCGAACAAATTTCAAATCACATATATCGCTATGTATTAATTCTAAAGGTGCCATGCTCCTTTGAATTGAGTGAAAAGGTGTTGTGGCCAATTTTGTTTCAACAAATATTTTACATTTATGATTATGATAAATCTTAAGTATCAGAATTAAACTTTGATTCATAAGTTTGCGCATAATTTGTAATTGGCGCGTTCTAATCGACTAAGCCATAAACAAGACAACTCAAGCATGTAAATAAATTAAATTTTTTATTTATAATACATTTTGGTACAATTATAAAAACGTTTATTTTGATAGGTACAAACTTGTCCGACACAAATACAAGTTTAAAGTCATTCTTGCTAAGTAGAGACCTCGAAACCAGGTTCTTGTATATGTCCGGCACATGGAGGACATTATTGAGGACTAGTTCTTTCTTGGAAGTCATTTTCAATGTGATCTTNGAGGACATTATTGAGGACTAGTTCTTTCTTGGAAGTCATTTTCAAAGTGATTTCTCCAAATCCTTCAACCTTTGAACTTGTAGAATTTTCTATGAACAGTTGTTCTCCTTTCAATTCATGATGGTTTGAGAACATGGTCTTATCTGTACAAATTTGGCAGGTAGCACTACCATCGACCCACCAATCCCTTGAATTATCAAACATGTTGCATTTAAAAACAACCGCAGATAAACTCATCTCTTGAACTCCTTCAGAAAGAGTGTCTCTTTCAACTACATTTACTTGTGCAGACTTTTTCGACTTTCGAAATTCGTTTGAACGATGTTCGACTTTTCCACAATTGTAACAGTTGCCTTTGAACTGTTTGGTATTCTTGGAGTTATCTCTTTTTGGTGTAATATCGGAGATCTTACGCTTCTTGTTGATGACCTTTAAACCAGTTTCAACAAAATTTGCTCCAAGTTGAATAATAGATTTTCTTTCGGTGTTTCTATTATCTTCTTTAATCCTCAAACAGACTATGAATTCCTTCAGCTTCATCTCTTTGCGTTTGTATTTGAGATAATTTTTGAAGTATCTCCATATAGAAGGGAGTTTTTTAATGATGGCTGCAACTTGTAACGATTCGCTCAATTTCATCTTTTCTACATGTATATCATGAAGTAAAACTTGAAGTTCTTGCACTTGACTTATCATGATTCTGGAGTCTACTATTTTGTAGTCCAAAAACTTGTCAACAATAAACTTCTTTGTTCTGGTATCCTCAATCTTGTATTTCTTCTCAAATGAATCTCATAGGTCCTTAGCCGAGTCTATTGAATTATATATTTCATAAAGTTTATTGTCCAATCCATTTAAAATGTAATTTTTGCAAAAAAAAAATAAAAAATTAAGTACTTCCATGCATCCAATGCAACAATCGACTCACGATTATTTTCTCATTCTTGTACAGCAAGAGTTGTTTCTTTTAAGAACTTTACGAAATTCAAAGTAGTAAGATAAAACAACATCTTTTATTGCAATCTTTTAAAATTCACACATCCAAACTTTTTCGATTTATCACTATGTGAGATATGAGAGTTTGGTAAAAGTATAATCAAAGGCAAAACCACATGATTCATACCATTCGTTATTTGACTCGAAGTAGTCTCAACAATATTTATTTCTATTACAAACAGAAGTTCAACGCAAAATGAAAGAAACAAATGTCACATGAAGATAAATTCCAAAGGTGAAGAGAGGTGATTTGTTAAACAACAACCACAACAACAAAATTTTGTCTTAAAAATGTTGGTGATATGTATAGAGAAATTATTGTTTGTTTACGTGACAAAAAAATATTTTAAGTTTAATTCGCAGGAGCGTAATTAAACTTTATGAAATAGAAGCAAAAATAAAAAAAATAAAAAAAAAATGAAGAAAAGATGAGTAATGAAATCTGAGGCAAGTGATTAACACTTTCTTCTTAAAACAAAATTGTCCTGCAATGGTGCTAACGGATTATGACTCTTGTCTCCTAAGATACAACAAATACAACTTGTGGTACTTCAAACCACAAACAACTGGGAACTTGAACGAAATTCTTCCCTTTACAAGAAGATGATTTTTTGAATGATTTTTGGAGATTTTTTAATATAATACTCAATGCAAATGATATGAGATATATAATAAACATCCAAAGGGTCCTATTTATAGAAGAGTGGAGGTTATGAGTGAAGTGTCATGCCCTAAATTCAGCAACCTTTACGAAGTGAAGCATCACTTGCTGTCGCTAGCCTCTCGCTGGCCTCTCGCTCTAGCGACATTGACATCTGTTCATCAGAAAATTTATCGCCCACCTGTTACTCGAGCAATGTCTCATCACTCGAGCGCTAGGTGAGCGATGGAGTTAGGTAAATTTTTCGACCAATTTTTTTCCTCTTTTCTTTCCAACTTTTGACCGCAGTTTTTCATTCATTCGGAATTGATTTTGAGATTCCAAATATACTAAGATGATATATTCGACGAGTAGAATACGTTAATCTATTTGTATTTATAATATGATTATTGGATCAAGTTCGAATATTTGGCCGAAGTTGACTCAAATTCATTTTTTCAAATTTTATACTTGACTAAATTTTCTAATCTTTAAACCAAATTCCAATAATAACCTGAATAAAAACCGAAAGAAGTGAGGTCAATTCGCGAATTAACACAATTAGCTACTTTGACTAGTTATAGCAACCTTCTCATTTAGCGGTTTTGAAAGTTTAAAGGTGGGTTGTGAAGCACTTCAAATAAATATAATGGGAATTTCTTTAATTCGTGATTTATAATCAGTTTGGCTTCGATGCGTTGTAGCATTGTGTTGTTGATGACTATAAAACTCGGTGAAGACTATTAGCCTTGTTTGTGATTATGGGTTGCTATCGATTGGGTGAAGTGAATTAATCTAATTTATGGTGAGCATATTGATAGCATTAGAGGGGATCTATGGAGCCATTTCAATTGGCAGTTTGTTTGGACTTTACATCATTCTTATCAAAAGTCTTGAACGGATGATGGTTATGTAATTCATGTCGTAATGAAATGCTAATTTTTTTTATTGACAGTTAAATTTGAGCAAGAAGCTTATCTATTTGAAGTAACTTGTGTTGATAGCTTTGAATCATTAAAGCCAAGAAGATGGTTATTGACCTTGTTTTGAGGGCACTAACGGCAAAATCTTTTGTATCCATACATCTTGACTCCCAAGAAGGGACATACCAAATCATTGGGTGGAAGATGGTGACATGATTGCAAGTTACTTGACCATGTTGCAAAGAGGCCGCAAGTCAGGACATAAATCTAAGGTAATGTTGTCGTATGGTGGTAGGATACCAACCTTTTGTGATAACCTTCCAAGTTGTGGAAGACTCAGTTTATAGATATAGACAGAAGTAGTGATTGTATGGACATGTCCTTTTTTAATCCTAACCCTAAAAAACCAACGAGTCACACACTAAGCATAGTCTAACCCTAAAAAACCAACGAGTCATATACTAAGCTTATCAATTATATCAAATGGTCAATTGGATTTTATTCAACCCTATAGAATTACGAATTAGTTCACATGGCGGTGAGATATAACCTTTTTTTGGGAAACCTTCCAGGCACTAAGAGGATGTACTTTAGTTAAGATGGTGAAACCTTATGAATGTATAGAGGTGTTTTCGGTGTTGAGTGAGTGTTTGCTCACAATGGTGTCGGGGTGGGCTTGGAATCAAATGACAGATTTCTTACCCATGTTGAGTTGAGAATTAGACAAGTTGACTAATTGTCATGTTGGAGTTAGCATTTAATCATATTTGGTTAATTACTTAAATGGGAAAGCCACCATTTGGGCTGTAAGGAATGTGTGTTTAAGTCCCTATCTTAACGGTGGGCTCCAATGATGTGAGAAAGCTTTAGCGTTGGACAAGGCATTGAGCAGAGAAGAAATGCATGTTAGTCCTTATCTTAGCCGTGATGCCAATGATATAAGACTTTACCAAACAAATAAAGGCATTGCAAATTTTTGAGAATTGTGCCATTGAGCTCTTAGGCATGATGCACCAATGATTGAGAGCCTTTGCACATAGCTAAAGCATGAGGTAAGCAAAAAACTGAGCAAGTCTACTATCCTCCTTAGAGTTAGATTTTCCTGTAGGGATAAAACATAGGCAACAATGGAGCATCGAACTTCTGAAGTTCAGAAGTTTCAAGTGAGCGAATATTGGGCTCCAAAATTTTTCCAACTCGTACGGTTTATGTAGATTTTCAATCAATATGTGACAATGGCATTGCGAAAAGATGTACCCGTTCAACCAATGCTTTAGGCATATGATGAAGATTGATGTCAAAATTACCCAATATTCTTTATGTGGTGTCACAAGCAACTCGGTTAGTTTGGATAAACATACGTAATGGGAATGCACCTAATTTTCAGAAGGGACAAACTAGAATTTTTCATGTTGGCATCTTGTCGAGGACATCAACACCTTCGAGTGGAGGAAAGTGTTAAAAGATGAATTTTTGCACGCTTTGTGGAAGGGCTTGGTATCAATAATAGTTAGTCGTGATGGATGAGATTTAGAGTTCAAATAGTTTGAGAGCCTAGAAGAGTGAGACAGTGCAAGAGTCACAAGTGCTAAGGTAGGATCTCCATTTTTTTCAAAATACGTTTTTTCTTTCTTCTTTTCAATCACACATTTTTCGATAAAATAATATTACACGCAACCCAAAAAAATTTCTTCATTTTAACCACACATTCTCTATCAATCTATTATTTCAAAATGTATTCTACATAAAAAAAAAATTGGGCTCAAACAAGCCTTTAGTGTATTCAATGTCAAAGATGACATTAAAAGATTGAATGGAGGAGAATGTCATGCATTGCAATTTAACATGACACTAATGTTTGTTACCTTGGGGACAATGGGGAGAGCTTGGATTGACACGAGTTCAAAGTTAGTCATAATGGCTATGTGGTTAGAAAATATAGGGGTTGAAGGCCACAACTCCAAGTGATGACATTGTAGTAATTTCAATATATTGCGAGGGCAATATCTCAACGATTGTGTATCAGTTGAGTGTAGAACTGTATGAACTTTAGATTGAAGATTTAGCTTCAACGTGGATCAAATCGAAAGTATTGTGAAAATTATGCTTCCTCGACCAAAAGATGTTTATTGGTGTCACTAGAATTTTACTTGCTAAGTCTATTATAAAGCTCATTTAGTGAGCAGCTAACCAACCCTCCCTTTGCTCCCGTCTTAGTGGAGGGTCATCCTTTTGGCAGCTTTGGAGTACAAAATGAGCAATCCAGTAAGGGTCTAATTATGCACCTCTAAATAGGGCTAAAGTGCTCGTATGGGGTTGAAGATCGTAGAGCAGCGTTAGTCCTTCGTTGGGAACCCGAAGGCCCCTAAGTTCAATGATAGAGCATTGCTACGCTCTAAGGGCTAAGTGAAGGACACAGTAACACCTCTAAACCAAATTAGCCATCGAAGAAAGCACTCTAAAGGCCTCTTTTGCTAACTCATGCACATGGGCTATGTGTAGCCTTCTGTGAGGGTCCGTTGGCAAGAAATGCGATCGTTAAGTGAATCCGCATAACTAGATGAATATGAAAAGATGTCAATATTGTGCGAACGAGTATACTATAAAGACACTTCTAATTAGCCATGTATTAATGTATAATCTTACTTGGGCTAGGCATCAACGGAGGGAATTTCTACAACCAACGAGTTAACATACCCGTAGAAAGTGAGGAGCACAAGGATTGCGTTGCAGGGTATGTAAATGACCATCAATGCTTCGTACAAGATTAGGAGAGAACATTTTCGTTGAATATGAATCGAGAAGGTTGAATGTTTGCACGAGGATATGGTTACGTTAGAAGATGTGAATTGCTAATATGTGAGTACCATAGCATCATGTACAGTGCAAGGATACATTTAGGTGTTTGCACGTAAGATTTGTAGCAAAATATATGAGTCATGGGATGTAAAAATAGTTCTCCTAGAGACAGAAGAGTCAGCCTATGACATGTAGACACGTTAAACACTAGTAGTGGTACATTGCATTATACATACTCCATATTGGAGCTTAATTGAAGTTGGTCAAACATACTTATTATCCATATATTTCGTAGTACTCATAACTTATAAAAACATCTCCAATTGTGGTGTAAAATAGAACTAAATTGTGATTTAGATCTTCAAAGTGATCGAAAACCTCTTTAATAGAGAGATGCAAATGAAATGCAAATTGTATTTTTCGGTATAAAATGTAAAAAATTGAAAATTTACATTTACATTTTTTTTTACATCCATAAGCGGAAAAAATGAGGATGAAAAAAGTGGAGCAAAATTTGACTTTAAATCAATTGGAATGTAAATGAGGATAAAAAAAGTGATTTTGAAAATATCAATTTACACCCAATTTTACTCTATTATTGGAGATACTCTAAACATTTAAAAGCATTATCATTTAAAATTTAGTTCATGTTTGACCCCAATTTTATCATTTTTAATCACGCATTCTCCAAATATAATAATTTTACACTTAAATTCAAAACCTTTTCTATTTTTTAACCCTTTATTCTTTAAAAAAAATCATTTTTTACAAAGCTCTCTCTGGCCTCTACTTTTTAAATTTTATTTTTTTAAATTCATTTTCAACCATATATTTTATGCGATCTACAATTATTATTAATTTTTTACCTCATATTTTTTTGAATTTTACTAATTTTTTTTAGTAAAACCAATAGAATAGGAAGTTATTTGTTACTAAAGAAAATTATTATTTTTTTCTCAAACTCATTTTAATCACACATTCTAACAATAAAATATTATACACGTACATCCTATTTTTATTACAAATGGGCGTAATTTTGAATATTTTGTCAGTACTTTTCTTGGTGGTGCACACCCACCAAATGTATCCAATCCATTCCCATGTTTGAAATATTCTGGAGCTTGACAGACTCGGGCAGTGCAACCTTGAACCTTTTTTCCCAAAATCCACGCGCCAACATATCCAAACATCTTTTACTCGCTTTTTCACCCGTTTAACCTGCCAGATTCCTACCCTCAACACACGTGTTCTTTAAACAAAGGCGAGTAGAAAGATAGTTTAACCTGCACGAGTATTGATACATTTCCACTTTTTGAACTCCCTCCGACAACGGCTATTTCTCAATTCACAAATTTCTATACAGCTTTCAAGTGAAGTCTCCTTCTTACTCAAAACTTTACAACTTATTTTTGGGCTTAAGCAATTATTACAGATTTTTCAATTGTCACCACTCTGCAATGACACTAACACCCAATCGGGCCACTTCATCATAGCAGTCTCTTTTCACTTTTTCTTCTCATTCAAACTCTCTATAATCCCACATTATTTTCAAGAAAGTAAAGAAAAAGGAAAACTACAGGAGAAACTGTAAGAAACACCCATTTGAATCAAGAAATGGAAATTGGAGTTTGGATTTTGTTCTTTCTAGCCCTTTTGAGCAAGTTATCTCTTGCTCTCACTCCAGATGGTATGGAGTTTTCTTTTTTATTTAGATTAAATATTATTTGTTCTATATACTAGTTTTTTCGGATGGAAAAATCTTGTTTTTTGATTTTGATTTTAATTTTTTAGGAGTGGCATTGTTGGAGTTGAAGAGCAGTTTGAATGACAGTAAGAACTTGTTGAGTAACTGGATAGATTCTGATGTATCTCCTTGTCACTGGACTGGTATTTCTTGCAGCCCCCAGGACCAAAGAGTTATATCTATGTATGTCATCTTCTTGTTGTTTAAATTAATAGCTTAATTTTCATATCTAAATCTTGCTTAGGATCTTGATTTGATTATGATTTTAGAAACTTGCCTTACATGGAACTTGGAGGAAATGTATCCCCCAGCATTGGTAAACTAAACAGATTGCAAAGACTGTAAGTTACCTCCCCACATCTCATTCATTGGAGTTGCTGAATTTCTGTGCTATATGTGTTTTTAACACTGTTTATACTCTTATGTATTTAGGGCACTTCACCAGAACAGTCTTCATGGTATAATTCCAAATGAAATTGTCAGATGTTCTGAACTGAGAGCCCTGTAAGTGAAAATACCTATGTTTGGTAGGAGGATTAGATAGTAAGGGACAATATTGAGGAAGAAAAATCTTGTTTATTATAATGTCCAGTCCTACCTTGTGTTGATTCGATACCAAACATGCACTATTTGATTGGAAAGTTCTGTATCTTCCTCTGTTTTGTCAGTATTGATGGAAGTAATCTTCTTTAAAAACTGTAAATGCAGGTACTTGAGGGCTAACTATATTCAAGGGGGCATACCATCGGATATTGGAAACCTTGCTCAATTGACCATATTGTGAGAAATTAAGAAATTTTTGACTTCTGAAAAAACCTTAGTTCATTTGATTTTTCTATCAATGAATATGAGATTTAATATTTCCTTAGGGATTTATCAAGCAATTCACTTAAGGGTGCCATACCTTCTTCTCTTGGTCGTCTAAAACGTCTGCGATATTTGTAAGTTTGATTCAAATTCAACATTGTGTCCATTCTTTCAATTTGTATAAGTTTGTTTCATTTGTATTTTTGCTCATACACTTCCATTTTATTTCTTCAGAAATTTGTCTACAAATTTCTTGTCAGGTGAAATTCCAGATATTGGAACTCTAAGCACATTTGGCAGCAAGTCGTAAGTACTATTCTTAAGTTAGAAACAGATTGTCCTCTATAACTCAGATAGATATCAGTTGATGAACTTCAAATTTAAAACATTCGTAATATTCTCACGATTCATATATTACAAGAAGATTAGTGTGCATTTAAAAGGGCAAGTAACAAAATACTAGATTATTAATGCGCTTTTTATCATCGCTGCAATTGTGCAAAGCTTTTGGATAATTCGACGTACATGGTTTAGTACAGGATTGTATTGCCACATCTGTTCAAGTAAAAGTATATACGTATATGCTGGTATCATACACTGCAAAATTGCTGCAAACTTCTGTATGCATAAGAGATAATTTCACTTAAGGAGAATACGCATAGCATTGGAGCTTGAATCCCCCTCTTCAAATCTTTACTTCCAATTTAAAGAAAAGAGCATAGCTAGAACCCTAAAGGGCTTCTACCCTGCACTCATGTAAGAAATTTTACATGCTGTTTATTGACATCAAACTCATCTTTTTTTCTAAATAAAGATTATATCAATAGATCTACCCTTTCGTTTTATCTAAAGAAAACAACATAGCCCTTAAAGGGCTTCTACCCTGCACTCGTGTAAGAAATTTTACATGCTGTTTATTGACATCAAACTCATCTTTTTTTCTAAATAGAGATTATATCAATAGATCTACCCTTTCGTTTTTATCTAAAGAGGTTAAGACTTTATTTAGCCTCTGTTTGGCAAATTTATGAATCAATATATAAAAAGGAATAAACTAGTAGTAGTTATAACTGTGTAATTGAAATTAATATTCGATTTTGACTGAATTTATATATCAATTTATAAATTGTATCCAAATGGAGGCTAAGCGTACGTTTTCAAAAGACATTCTCAAAAAGCTGTTTCTTTGCTTAGGTTTATTGGTAATTTGGATCTTTGTGGCCAACAAGTGAACAAGCCATGTCGAACTTCACTAGGATTCCCTGCTGTGTTACCTCATGCTGAAAGTGATCGAGCTTCAGGTATTTGTTCAATGATTAACAATATAAGAACTTTAGTGGTTCAAGATGTAGTCCTTGCATTGCAATCCAATTTATGTCGTCTTTTCCATGTAAATGAAAGTGTTAACTTCTAAATTGTTGCTACAGTTCGTACTAAGAGCTCATCACGCTATATCAAAGGAGCAGTAATTGGTGCAATGTCTACATTGGGTTTTGCATTAATTTTGCTCCTTGGTTTTTTGTGGGTACGGTTGCTGACCAAGAAAGAAAGAGCAGCAAAGAGATACACAGAAGTCAGGAAACAAGTTCATCAAGAACCAAGTAACCTTACTCTTCTTCAAATCCTACAACATTTTCTCATTTTTACTTAAGATTCACTATTTTTTGTTTTTTTGTCAGGTGCCAAGCTTATCACATTTCATGGAGATCTTCCATATCCTTCTTGTGAACTTGTAGAAAAGATTGAATCTCTTAACGATGAAGATGTCGTTGGGGCTGGAGGATTTGGTACTGTATACAGAATGGTTATGAATGATTGTGGGACGTTTGCTGTTAAGAAGATTGACCGGACTCGTGAAGGTTCTGATGAAGCCTTTGAGAGAGAGTTGGAGATCTTGGGCAGCATCAAGCACATCAATCTGGTCAATCTTAGAGGATACTGCAGGCTTCCCAAGGCAAAGCTTCTTATCTATGATTACTTAGTTATGGGCAGCTTAGATGATTTATTGCACGGTACATTTCTTAGTCTACTACGTCTTTTTTTTTTGGGTAAAATACTAAGGTTGAATTTTTAGCAATATTCTCTTAATATGAATTGGTTTTTTGTTTCCTATGAGCTTACCTATTTAATAATTTGTTCATCAGCACGTGTAGATGACCGGATCTTGAATTGGAATGCTCGTTTAAGAATAGCCTTTGGTTCTGCTAAGGGATTGGCATACCTACACCATGACTGTTGTCCTAAGATTGTTCATCGTGATATAAAATCTAGCAACATACTCCTTGATGAGAACCTCGAGCCTCACGTTTCGGACTTTGGTCTTGCAAAACTATTGGTTGATGAGGATGCTCATGTCACAACTGTAGTTGCTGGCACATTCGGCTATTTGGCTCCAGGTTTGTGCTTCATCTTATTTTGGATATTCTATTGTCTTGATCATCCGTTCATTTGTTTCTGCTTTATTCTCAGTCGTCTCTATTGGAGTTTGTTTGTTCTAAAGATCCGTACCACCAACAAATCCTGCTATCCCTCCTAAGGAATAGAACAATTTGGTCTCCTTGTTTTCAAATCTGTGAAAATTTCCAAGAATCATCACTGTGTATAAAACTGACCAAGATTTTCGTTCTTTAACATGACACAGAATACTTGCAGAGTGGAAGAGCAACAGAAAAGTCAGATGTCTATAGCTTCGGGGTTCTGCTGTTGGAACTTGTAACTGGAAAGAGGCCGACTGATCCTTCTTTTGTAAAACGAGGATTAAATGTCGTTGGCTGGGTATATGCTCACTTCAATTAAATATCTAAGCTTCACCTATTGCAGACTTTTTGACTGATAACAAAATTTGCAGATGAATACGTTACTGAGGGAGAATCGGATGGAGGATATCATGGACAAAAAATGTCGGAATGCTGATGTGGAGACTGTAGAAGCAACCGTAGAAATAGCAGCAAGATGCACCGATGCAAATCCGGATGATCGTCCTACAATGCAGCAGGTACTGCAGTTTTTGGAGCAAGAGGTCATGTCACCTTGCCCTAGTGACTTCTACGAGTCTCATTCAGATAAATCTTGATGTCGCGTTATTCCAACGTCCACCATCTTGCGGACAACGTCCCAGTCCCCAGTTGTTCCATATTAACAATCACACAAATGGTGAAAGCGCATTTTCTCCTGCGCTGTGTATATAATTCACCTTGTTATTAATTTGCGGCATTTTTCGTCTATGTAGTTCACTTTTGTCATGCTTCAAGTTGAGTTGAATGACATGATTGGGGTGTGTTGGAATGAAAAACGATTCCGAAAGTTTGAATGGATGAATACAACAACATAAATATATCATCGTTTTATTTACTTTTGACAAGTCTGAATCAATTTTGTACACTGTTTGCCATTGTTGAAGACAACATTTACTCGCATGACAACTAATTTGATGCAAAAATGACGGTAATATTTACTAATGCATCTTTGCTGCAAAATTGCATCCACAGATTTTAATTTCACAACCTAGATCTTGGCAGCTTGCTAATCAAAATTTAAAATTCTCCTTCAAGTAGCATACAATCTCTTGCTGCAAAAGTTTAGAAGAAAATAATCAGTGAAGTAAATTAATATGTGTTAATCAAGATTCAGAATTAGTATTATCTTATCTTATCTAAGGACTGAACGATATGATAAACGAGATGAAATGGTGTCTTTTCGACAAAGAGCAGTAGAATTGGTAATGAGATGATGAAGGCAAGATGAATTTGAACTTACAATTAAACAGAGGATAATGCATCCAGCAGCACCAGGGAACAAAGAGTACCAAAAATTCAAATGATGAAGCTTAACTCCATCGATGAACAGTAACGGCAAGCTTGCCGCTGCAAATCAATACATACGACTATCAATATCAATATGTGGACTAGTACGAGTAAGAAAGAGTTACCTGCATCAATGAAATTTGTTGTAGAATGAGAAATTAGTAAGTGATTACCTGGAGGATGTACTGCGCGAGTGAAAATCATGAAGGCTAAGGCCGCGGAAAGGGCTGCGCTCCTAGCTAGCCAACCTGGACCGAATACTGAGAACGCCAAAACACCAATAGCTGCACAACCAATTTGAGCCACGAACACGTTGTACTTCTGCAAAGTTGCAGCAGTCGGACTTCAATGGCCGGTCCATTTCACAGAAAGTATATATAGATACGAGAAAACAATTGATATGTATAATGGAGGTTCTTAGTCTGCTTCAATTTATTGAGAACATAGTTTGTTGCTATAAAATTGGATGCAAAAAATGTTTTAGATGCAGACGCTTGGTCTTAATACTTAAACCTCGGGGCCAGACCTTTTATGATCAATTGAAGACCTTGCAGCTAAATGCTATGAGACTAAGCCCCTGTTTGATGCCCTATTATTTCATCAAAATGAGTTTTATAATAGTTAATTTTTGGAAAATGCATGGCTAACAAGTTTTGGATTTATGTGAAAATGTTTTACTGAGAACGTGTGGTTGAAAATGAGTTTAAAGAAAAACAAATTTTGAAATAACGAAAATCCAATGGGGGCTAAAATGAAGTCCTCAACAGCAGTGACTTTCAGAGATGAGTGTTTATTATGACATTAATATTGGGAAGTCATTTTTAATCTCCGTCTTCATAACAAATGCAAAATTATGTGAACTGATAATTCTCAACTCTACACCAAATTTGGAAGGCTGATACAACAATTTTTTTTGTTCGAATCGATGAAACCTATATCCATGTGAATCTATTAAGAATGGGATTATGGGAGATTACAAGGACTTCCTCTTTCATCTAACACGAATTCACACACAACATATCCTATGTTATAATGATGAATGAGACATGGTACAATCTTAGATTGTCTAGGCAATGACTCAGGTGGTCAAACTACATGGAACAAAATCACGCACACTACAAGTCACGACATGGGACCGGGTCAACTAATGAGAAAAAATATAATGCAGTGTTGATATGAAGGCTAGAAATCTTCCTAAGAAAATTCCGGTAAATTTAAGCTTTCACGAGGAGGCTTTACCATAGATAGTCTGATCACATTTCAAGTTCTAAGTATACGACCCTAGGAAATAAGATTTTCTAGTCATGTGAATTACGTGAACATAGTACTATTCTATTCTTATATGGTATTTCTCATGTAGTTTTAGGCAGGACGAAGAGAAGTCACAGAATGTATACCCTGGCACCGGGAGACGAGGGAGTGGCATAGAGGACAGCACAAACTGCACCTAGCGGAGCAATTGTCATGGAAATCCCTTTCGGTGCCAAAATTTGATCAATCTTTCCTAGTATAGCCATTGCAACAAATGCCCCTGTTGAATGTAATCAACACCATAAAAAGTTGAATGATTATATCCAGGGCAACAAAACAAATCTGTATAGTACTTAAATTAGTTTAATGATAAGCTCAATCTTAATTGTAAAAAATTGCTTATAATTACTTAAATTGATTATTAATCTAATTCAAACTTCACTAAATTGTTAACTTTGATGGTAGATACAGCAATGAACCTATATAAGATAGCATGCTATCCTTTATTCCTTCACTCTAACTTATCGAAAACAAGGCGTAGTTCAAACTCTAATTCAAAAACTGTATTAGACTCATTTACAATTGTAAAAGCTGCCTAAAGGTAAGTCGTATTTACTTTTAACTTGCCTTTGCCCCACAAAATTCTTGAAGTTTTTTCTCTTACAAATTTTACTTTTTCACTCTATAGAAAAGTAAATGTTAAGCCCAACAAAACTATCAAAAAGGCAAAATTTACACTATGCATCAATAGAATTACACACATTACAATTATAAAACTAAATTGGATAACAGAATGTTGATTCTTACTGAGTCTAACCTGCAGAAGGCCAAAAAATGTCACTAAGAGAAGGAGCTTTAGAACCCTTATCGGGCACCCAACCATCCCAAACTGGTGCAGCCACATTACTCGATGATGCAACTACACTCAATTTCCTTTTTCTTAATCCCTTTTCTGTTCGAAGCCCAATGTACTTTGCAGAATTACAAGAAGATCGTAATGAATTTAATGGAGAAAATCTGTGCAGTGATGGCACAAGTGCTCGTGGCAAAAAGAGCTGGATGTGGGCATTACTCGCATGAAGCTGCACACCCATTTCTTCAATCTCCTATCAATTCCAGCAACAATATCTCATCTGGAGTATGTCTATGTATACGTAAGAAGTCGAAGACATGGCAAAGAGGTGGAGTTATGGACCCTTTGAAAAGTCGAAAGGACAGTTGGGATAAGGGGGCAATATATAGATTATACAATTCACCGCAACTGTCCTATTCATTTTTTATTCTTTAACCTCT
This sequence comes from Fraxinus platypoda, assembly GCA_903798405.1. Classification (NCBI taxonomy): domain Eukaryota; kingdom Viridiplantae; phylum Streptophyta; class Magnoliopsida; order Lamiales; family Oleaceae; genus Fraxinus; species Fraxinus platypoda. The sequence continues at coordinate 1,674 of CAIGRT010189944.1, read as the reverse complement.
TTGAAACTTGAAGGGTTTGCTGGCTAATAATAGCCCATGCTTTTTGTGTTTGGCAATGGCATGATTTGCATGTTTGACTAGCTTAAAAAATTTACGTATAATTGAAAGTAAATGTTAAGATAATTATTTTAGCCGACCAGGTCGAGAGGAATCAAGAGATCTTTCTTAATGTCTACTTAGATCTCGAGTGACAAAATAATACATATAGTAACTATTTAAAGTCGTGTCAAAGTTTGTCTACAATGAAACGGTTAGCAAATGAAGGGAAAAGTCCGTCGTCACTTGAACTGTATGCTAAGGAATTCGCACGTGCGATTCTTCGGTTGGGGATGCTAGTGGAAGCCATAGATCTCAAGATCGTATATTGGAGCTTAATATAAAAATTTTATTTTCTTACGAGGAGAGTTCCAATAAGGGAAAAGTCCAAAAATTGCTTCAAAGTAAGATCCGTTCATTGACCCTTCATTTCTTGAACCATATCCGGTGAGGATGAGAGGAAAAGGTGATCAAAATGTCTGATCAATAAATTGAAGGCTTACCATGAAACTTCCGCTCCGCTCCGCTCCCTTCTCTTTTTTCAATAAACTAGTGTGGATCGTGCATTGCACGATAACCGTTATAATTTTTGTAATTCCTCAATTGAACAATGGCAAAAATAACATTAAATTGTTTCAAGTAATAAATATTCAAGCACCCCTTAAATTNTGGATCGTGCATTGCACGATAACCGTTATAATTTTTGTAATTCCACAATTGAACAATGACAAAAATAACATTAAATTGTTTCAAGTAATGAATATTCAGGCACCTTTTATATGAAGTGCAGTGTTGACTTCTATCTGTGAAGTTCATGATTTCCTTTTGGTGTTATAGCAACATTTTTTCCGAAGGATATAGCTTCTCACACTATATTACTACATGCTATACAACAAAGCAGTATTTAGAAATTTTTAATATTTAACAGAGCTAGATCACAATATCAAAATCTCTCCATTCTTAAGCATATGATAAGTTCAAAATCTCAACAACCACCACTAAAATCCAGATCCTACCAAGGCCAATTGAACACAATACACAAGATATATAAAAGCTCGTAAACAATAAAAGAAAAAGAAAAATTGCCATCTTACCTAGAACTCCCAACTAACTGCCAGCAGTGGGCAATGCCGCCATAAACAAGTTGTAAGATGACTCCAGATCAAAGTGAAGTTGACGGGCCAGTTGTTCAGTCAGCTCATCAGCAGCACCCATTCTTGACAGCCTTGCAATCCAATATCTCATCTTTGTATTCCCTTTAGAATCAGGAGGTAATATTGTCAGCCTGTTGAGTGAAGCTGATAAATCCGACAGCACCGGATGGACCTGATCAACTGCAACCACGTTCAACTTTAACGAATCCATAGCCGTAATAAAATTCTGCACACACCCGGCCACAATTGCAGCAGAGGTAGTGGTCGATAGAGCAGCAGCTGCACGGTGCTCAACAGTGGCCAAAACTCCTAATGTTACAAGCTGGTTGAGGACTGTTGGAAAAAACTGAGTTGTGGGCTGACTTTGGCACTAATTTTGAGCGGGACCCGCTTGGCTATTTTGGAAGATGGAAGTTGATTTGTGATCTCCTCCGTGAGTACATCGAAATCATATACTTAATTGTCAAAATTAATGCTCGGGTGA
>CAIGRT010189941.1:0-15668 GCA_903798405.1 Fraxinus platypoda | reverse complement strand
TTAATATCCATCCCTAAAATTCTCCTAGCATGCCCCAAATCTTTCATTTCAAATTCATTACTCAAAGACTTCTTTATCTTGTTTATATTACTCATACTATCACTTATTAATAGCATGTCATCCACATAAAGTAGAAGATAAACTTTCACATCATGATTAGCACTCCTTTTGAAATATAAACAATGATCAAACTCACTTCTAACAAAATCAATAAAGGAAATAGAATTATCAAATCTTTTGTCCCATTGTCTAAGAGATTGCTTCAAGCCATATGAAGATCTCTTAAGTAAGCATATATGTTCAGGTTGATTCTTTTCTATAAAACCTGGAGGCTGATTCATGTAGATAATTTCATCGAGATCTCTATGCAAAAAAGCAGTTTTAACATCTATTTGCTCAAGTTCAAAATCATAATGAACAACTAAAGCAAGCATAACTCTAATTGTATTGTACTTTACAACAAGAGAAAATATATCATTATAATCAACACCATGTTTTTGGGTAAAGTCTTTTGCCACAAGTCTAGTCTTGAATCTAAGAGGCTCCAGTATTGGACGATATCAAACAAGACAAATATAAGATTTCAACTTATTGAAGTTTATATGAAAACAAATCCAATGCTAAGTCTGTTCAATATTGAAACCTGTAAACTTTCCTTAAGCGCTTTACAACGAGTAAGGAGGGTGAATGGCCAATACAACATTTACAAGATATGAGACGCAACAAGGCAAGTCATTGAAAAGCTTTCTGTCCCGTTCCACTAATGAAATGGTCTACTGTGTACAAGTTACAGATAGAAAAGCTTTGATGGCCCTAAGGGAAGGACTGTACATGAACTCTCTCTTTTGGAGAGATGTGCAAAACAAAGACCCTACAAATTATGACGCCTTATTGGAAATGATAAGGTAGGAGATCATCAATGAAGAATTGAGAAATCATAGGAATATGGCAAATCAAGGACTCCTACCACCTCAAATGCAAAGAAGAAGAGGCCCAACCTCACACTTGATGGACTACCAGGACGGATAGTCGACCTCCCTCAATCCAAGACAAGCATTGGCTGCAACAACATTAAATGTAGTGCCTATTTTGACTTATGATGAAGTTAATCATAGTACTGAAATGTACCAAGGCAGGCCCTACCAACGATTCTCCCAAGTAGGGAGAGGTAGGGGACAAGGCGTTGAACATATAAATAGGGACAAAGTGCCCATCTATTGTACATATCACCACTCATCTAGCCACAATACTGTTGGCTGTAGAGATATTTCAATGCACCCTCAATAACAATCAATGGAGAAATAGGCGTCTTCGAAGAGACGCTCCTCCTAAGCAGGATCAACAGCACAGGAATGATGAGCCGAGACACCCCAATAGAGATGACGTCCCTCAAAGGAGAGACAGTGATGGGGAAAGACCTAGAAATGGTTAAAGACAGATAAGAAGTCCACCAGCTAATGCTAGCCGTAAACCTATCAGAGATATTGACACGATTTTTGGAGGCCCATATATTGGGGGAGAATCCAGAAACTCCTAAAGAAATTATGCACGGAAAGCATGGGACCTCCCAATAACGAGCTTCATAGTTAGCATCAACATCCTCCACCGAGAAAAGGCCTCAACCCATCACGTTTACCCAAGATGACGTAGTTGGTATACATTGTCCACATTGTGACGCCCTAGTAGTAAGGGCCATTGTAGCCTACAATGGCCTAAAGAAGATGCTAGTGGATAATGAAAGCTCTATCAACATCATCTTTGGAGCCACCTTCAATAAAATGGACGTTGATCACGAACTGACCCCAATGAATTCTCCCTTGTATGGCTTCACTGGCGATAGCATTATCCCAAGGGGTAAAATCACTCTTCATGTAATGGAATTTCTGGTGGTGTACAATCGATTCGCATACCAATGAGTTCTTGGGAGGCCAACATTAAAGGAACTATGGGTCGTTACGTCCATTCACCATTTGTGTATGAAGTTCCCAATAGAAAATGACATCGTCACGGTTAGAGGCCACCAAAGGAGTACAAGATAATGCTATTCAAATTCTCTTAGGAAAGCAGAATCGAGAAGTGTCAATGTAATCTTAACAGATATTGACGTGGATGGCGTCCATGTACAAGGGCAAAACCCTGAATAAGGATAATACCCTTAACAAGGGAAGACGTCGAAATGATGGACGCTTATGAAGAAGAGGCAGTCCTTGGAGTCATAAACACCTCGCATCATCGATTACAAGCCTCGAACAACCCCAGTAGAGTAGTTGAAGAGTTTCCAAGTAAATCTCCAGGATCTCTCCAAATGTGTGCAGGTTGGAAAAGATCTGCCACTAGAGGCCAAAGAAAAGCTGAAAAGCTTCTTGCGCAAAAACTTGGACGTCTTCACTTGGAAACATGAAGACATGGTTGGCATTAATCCAAAAGTCAGTTGACACCACTTGAAAAAGATCCTAAGGCTACAGCTCATAGGCAGAAAAGGAGAGCCCTTAATCCGGAGAGATATGAAGCTTTTAAAAAATGAAGTAAATAAGTTAATCGACAATCACTTTATCCGGTAATTGATATATCCAAAGTGGGTCTTTAACCCTCTCCTGGTTAAGAAGAACAATGGCAAGTGGAGAGTTTGTGTAGATTTCTCAAACCTAAATCAAGCTTGTCCTAATGACAACTTTCCACTTCTTTGGATAGACCAACTAGTGGACTCAATAGCCGGACACAAACTGCTTAGCTTCATGGATGTCTACTCTGGGTACAATCAGATCCCGATGTTCCCAGCTGATGAAGAGCATATATTCTTCATAACGGACAATGGTCTTTATTGTTATAAGGTCATTGCCCTTTGGGTTGAAAACTACAGGGACCACTTATCAAAGACTCGTCAACAAGATGTTCACTGACCTCAATGGAAAGACAATGGAGGTATATGTGGACGATATGCTGGTGCAAAGCTCGAAAGTAGAGGATTATGTCAAGCATCTCGACGAAACTTTCCAAATATTGCGGAGGTATAGGATGAGGCTTAACCCACTGAAATGCGCCTTCGAAGTTGCCTCTAAAAAATTTCTTGGCTACATCGTCAATCAAAGAGGCATTGAAGCTAACCAGAGAAGATCAAAGCCTTGATTAAAATGAGGTCACCTCAGAAACCTAAAGAGGTGTAGAGCCGCACTGAACGTGTAGATGTTTAAACCGCTTTATCTCAAAGGAGACGGATAAATGCCTACCATTCTTGAAGATTCTGAAGGGAGAAAATAAGTTCCAGTGGATGGAGGAATACGAGATAGCCCTACAAGAACTGAAGAAACACTTGGGACATGCTTCCCTCCTTTCCAAACCTAAGGCTAACGAACCACTGCAGCTATACCTAGCAGTAACCACCGATACAATCAGTTTAGTTCTTATAAGGGAGAAACGTGGTCACCAACTTTCCATTTATTATGTAAGCAAAGCACTTTTGGCAGCAGAGACTCGCTATCCAAACATGGAGAAGCTAGCACTCTCCTTAGTAATAGCTTTTCGAAAATTGAGGCCATATTTCGAAGTTCACACCATACGCGCTAACTAACTTTCCTTTCAAGCAAGTGTTGCAGAAGCCCGATGCTTAAGGAAGATTACTAAAGTGGGCTGTGGAACTGAGCGAGTTTGATATTGTGTTCAAACTAAAGGCTGCTGTTAAAAGACAAGCCTTAGCAGATTTTGTAGCAGAGTTCACCCCTATTCCAAAATGGAAGAGGAGATAGAACCCACCAAACCTCCCACATGGAATCTTTTTGTTGATGGTTCCTCGAGAGATACTGGATCTGGAGCAAAAATGGTCCTGGTCAGTCTAGAAGGACATAAGCTCAATCATGCCGTAACGTTCGGCTTTAAGGAGGCCCCCATTTGACGCTATAGTCTATAGGGCCCTCTGGCATCATCTACGCGCTATGAAGGCCCCCCATTGCCTCCATGATCCGCTCAGTAGGAATCACTGGAGGAATGTCCGCCTCGATACAAATGAAAGTCATATTTACCCCAGAAGACCCCTCAGCCACATTCGTTTTAAAAGAAGAAACCATCTAACTCAACAGATGAAGAAAATGCCTCAATAGTAACAGATACTTACGGAAACCCTTAAACTCAAGGTCCGGAACGCTTGGGAATGAGAAAGAACGGAGTTGATTGTCGGAAACAACAAGAAAATACTACGGCAAACGGGAATATTCTCAGCACTCAAGGCTTAAAACTTTCGCAAAGCAAAGGAAAAGGGGAAAAAATAGATTTTCAGCCTTATATATACTGTTCATATGTTTTCAATTGGTCATACCGTTGGATCATCCTCCACTTTAATCTGGGCTATCCACTTGTAATCCAATCTGTCACGTTAATACCAAAGGGCGCTTGCTAGAAATTCAAACCACGGGCCCGGATGAAGTCGTGCTGAACACGCACCATGAACTCGCGTAGGCTCCGACGGTGTGAAATATCATCATCATTGTGCATTAAATACGCACGTAGCTCGAGCCTAGGAAATTGCCACACCACCCAGCTATTTTTATTGGGAATCAGCGTGCCCTTCAAAATCATTAGATCATGCCACCGACAGGCTTCAACTCAACATATGCTTTAAAGGCCTCGCCTAGCACCTCTCAACCTTATCACAGGCTTCAGCTTGACATATGCTTTAAAGGCCTCGCTTAGCACCTCTCAACATTATCACGGGCTTCAACTTGACATATCCTTTAAGGACCTCACCTAGCATCTTTCAGCCTTGTCACAGGATTCAGCTGTTAAATAGGCTGGCCTTTTTATTCCTAGAGCTTCGCCGCGTGTCCCTTAGCCTTGTCGCAAGCTTCAACTAACAATCTTTTTTTTCTTTTTAGACTAGAAATTCCACGCGTTATATAAATAATCATACCTGAACTTTGGGGATTGTTGTTACCCATAAGATAAAATAAAGGCCACACGTGGCACTAATTAGACTGCGTGGCAAATTTCCTAAGGGGGGCCACACCTTACACAGCAGTGGGGACGACCTTATTATAAAGAGGTGAGCCCTTCTTCCCATAGAACGACGCTGGACCTACCCCATTTATGCAGACCCCCATGAAGGAACCAATCATGGCGAGGCAGTTGCAAGATCTTTAAACAAATCTTGAGGCGAATAATTGACAAGACAATTTACTGTCACCGCCGCCTCTGCACACCTATATGGTTAAATCTACACTGCCAAGCTAGGACTCATTGATACGAAAATGGCTCAAGCATTTAATGCCTTGATTGATTGACGTATGTGACAAGAACGGTCAATCAACCCGATAAGGCTACGTGCCCTATCATCCGACGGGTCTCGTTTGTTTTGCTCAAGTATAAAAACTCACACTTAGTACCATTCAGGGGTAATGCAAGATTAGACTATTAAAGCTATATTCTTGTTACATACATTTTCAGCTATCTATTCTCAAGCAGACACCCTTTTTAGATTGATTGGAGGCTCACGTTCAAAGCTATCCCACACCCTAAATCATTCCTCTAGTTTACTTGACCGTCAAAGAAGGCCACGTGCAACCAACGGTTTGTCCAAGTGTGCCGGAACTCAGCTTACGTGGCCGTAAGAGGTCTTGGAATCTGTTGGCCGCGTCATTGGTACATTTTTTGGGGTCAACAAATTGACGCCGTCTGTGAGAAGTTCGATACCATAACCACGAACATCCTTGTTGTAAAAGCCATCTGAAGCATAACCTAGAATGAGGGCTAGGTCCTTGAAGAAAGGACCACCACAAAGAAAAGGAGCACCAAAGACACCTACCTTTAACTCAAAGTCAAACATTCGCTATGAGCTCCAGCCACCAAGGATCGCATGATTGTTTCTTACGAACAACATGTCTTCTCTTTCTCATGCCTCTTTGTGACTAGTTTCACCCAATCCCATCCCTTCTTGTGGATCTTCTTAAGATGGAAACTTAAAGTCAGCATACCACGACCTCACGTCTTCAGCACCACTAAATGACGAGATTTATTGAAGTTAATATGAAAACAAATCCGATGCTAAGTCTGTTCCATATTGAAACCTGTAAGCTTGACATAGGAGGGTATAAGATCATAGGGAAGACTTCATCAATACCTTTCATCCATTTAGAACCTTAAACATTCATAATGTGACAGATATACTACTTAATCCACAAAATCATCTATATATATAGCACAATGAATTCCTTGATCTGCTTCGCCGTACTTGTGGTGACATAATATTGCAATTGGGATTTTTAGCAGGAAGGTTACTGGTAGTGTCACTTGTTCTGTTTAAGAAAGCCTCTCTGTTTTTCCAAAGGAGTATTCTAATTGTTGTTTTTTATGGAAACTAGTTGAAGCTTGGTTGACGCATAATTAGTCATAAACATTATGGTATAGTCACTGTATAGATTAATTGCTAGGATTGATGTTTGATCTTCGTATCTTTCAACTTGAACTCTGCATTGAGTGTCTCAACCATATTGGCAATGTGACTTTTGACGACGTTGTGGCTACGTTTACATTTTTGAGTTTTCGTCGATAACTGGAATATCAATTCAATTTAACCACTTTTTCTATGCACAATTATTTTTACTGAGTTGCTTTTAATTTCTGATGTTCTTAAGAATTAATTAAGATTTCCTTGTTTACGGTTTTAGGCTGGTGTGTCAACTGTGGACAATCCATGTGTAGGCCGCTATGCTGAGAATATTAGGGACGCAGAATATAATTAAAAATTATTTATTTTCTTCATCCTAAGGACAATTAAAAACTATCACATACTCTTATCAAAAAAAAAAAAAAAACTATCACATACTCTGTCTTTCCATGTGAGATGCTTATTTTCTTTCCCATAATGTGATATCAAATTTATCAGTTGTTTTCATCTGCTGAAGGGATGATTATTTGTTTTCCGAATACCGAACTGTTGTGCTTATTGAAAGAAAAAGGGCGAGGAATGTGCAAATATTGAATAATAGACTAATTGGGGTGACGTAATTGAAAAATATAAGAAAGTAGAGCGATTAAGTTGGGACGAAATAAAGTTCGATAACCAACATGAAATGAAGTGTTGGTGGAGGCAATTACACCCAACTATGCACGTCATATTTTGGAAAGCTACTCTCCTAGTGTTTTCTAAAGAAATAATGTACTAAAAAACGTGAAAATTTATTTCGAATGCTCGCTTCTTCCTGTCAAGCAGAATATGTATTTTTTCCTTCTTTTTTTCCTGAATTATGCATTTAAATTTCTTGTCCAGAATTGTTTTACTGTAATACTCGAAGAATATGTGAAGAATCACTTGACAGTTGACATCAACCTTTTCTTAATGGTCTAGTCCATTAAAAATTGCCGATTGGGCTGGCAATTGAGTCACTTAGACACATCTTGTGTGGCTCAACCTTGGCTAGTTGTTATAAAGAGTGATTACTCAGTCAAGTCGCTTCATTTCAAACAAGAACAGGAAATTGATTGGGCATATTAGTAATGTTATGCAATATAACTAACTGCCTTTTAGACTTATTCTATAACACCAATTACATCAACTTTCGACGTATCCATAACAACTATATATGTCTTCACAATTCCATGAATCTCTTATTACGGTATATTGTGCTCCCCATGATTGATTAGCTGTAGTCACAAATCAAAGATCAGAACATCAGAACGACCAACAATGTGCTCGATAAGTGTACTTCAAATATAAGCTTCTTGCAGTTAATTTCATGACGGCATGTTAGGTACACTAGATTAGTTGAAGTACTCGTCAAGTTCAATTGTGGAGATTTTAGATTCTCTAGTTTCTTTGACGTTGTCTAGTATTGTCTAACTCCACTTACCATTTACCAAAAGAGAAACATGTTCATTAAAAGATCGAGATACTGACCTTGTTGAGAGAGAGCCCAATTGTCATCAACTCCAACATGCCATGCAAAGTAACCGAGCAACCCATTTTGCTTAGCATACGAAACCTTGGTGGCAATGGTTTGAGTATCATCATATCCTATCCATGTAGTTCCAGCATAGCAGTAATTGGTGACAATAGTTGAATTGTAAACCATTACGGCATTGTTTTGTGCAATGAAGTTATTGATTTGTCTGTAACCCATGGCCCCATTATCAGCACTTGCAGGGCCATTTGCTGGTGCCAATAGGCCGTGGTTGTTGGCATTCACCAAACGCCAAGCGTACCCATAAAATGGCATGCCGAGAACCAGTTTTGCCGCTCTTACGCCAGCCTGAGTCCAAGCCCCGACACCATAGCTGCCACTGACTTGGCCGGATGGATCGTAGAGTGCAGCGTGTGAATTGGTAAAATTGTACCAAGAGGGATCATAAAAGTCATACGCCATTAAATTGATCCAATCCAGGTTGATGTTTATGGACTGAACTGGGTATTGCAAATCATTCACAGTTGGTGCAAATGAAACTGCTGCTGTCAAAATCAGCGCCTCCTCGCCGGAGGCTGTGGCCTCCGCAGCCACCGCCGTGCGCCACTCATTTAATAACAGACCTAAATTAGCCATCTCCGAAGCTGTTTGTGGGTATTCCCAATCTAAGTCCAGACCGGAAAACCCATAAGATCTTGCTAATTTTATTGAAGAATCAATGAATGAATTTCGAGAAGTGGATTGAGCAGCCATTGAAGCAAAAACAGTCTCGTCTGCATTTCCACCACCAATGGACAAAAGGGTTTTGACAGAAGGGTTCCTAAGTTGGACAGTATTTGTGAATTGGGCAAAAGAGGCATTGTTTGTGGAGGAAATTGTGAGTTGATACGTTTGGGGATCAAGATTTGCAAATGCACAAAATAAATGTGTGAAAAGATCGGAATTTATATCTGAGGCTTCAAATCCACTTTCAGGGAACCAATAGCCTCCTTGAACATTTTGTCCTATAGACAAGTTAAACTGGAGAAGAGAAATAACAGAAAATAAGAGAAATATTTTAGCCATCGTAACTTAAAGTTAGAAACTGATAACGTATGTTTATATAACATGTATTGCTACTCATGTTTGACCAATTGAAAACATATGAACAGTATTCAAATTTGTGGATAATTCTGGCCAGTCTACTCCAATTTCAAAAGCTTCATGGACAACTAATTAATGTAGTTATTGAAATTGAGTACAAGTTATGACTTCTGGCTAGGTAAATAAATAGTGGACTTTCACAAACGGTTTGTAAAAGTATTAATAAGGACTCGTTTGGTAGGATTTTTGAAAAGTAAAAAATTGTTGTTTGTGAAACTAAAAAGTTACTTTTGAATGTATGTAATAATTTCTTAGAGTATTTTGTCTGACTAGAAGAGTTTTTCAGAGGAAGTTGGCATAAAATAGAATTCTCGAAAAACTCTTCTACAAAAAGAAGTAGAAGTAGAAGTCATATCAAATGGACCCTGAGTGTTTTGAGTCTCATAATAAGTTTGAAAAGTTAACTCTTTAGCATGTGTAATTAACTTCGCTTAAAACAACTTTTAAATTACTTAATTTGTGATTTTCAAATTTACTTCTTTGACTCTCAAAATCTACTTGATTTACAAAATAAATATAAATTTACTTTGAAGAAACGTGTGGGCTAAATTTTTTGAAAGAAAGGTGTTTACGTATACAATTCAATTTTTATTTCGTACGAGAGACGCAAAATTTTGGTCNATACAATTCAATTTTTATTTCGTACGAGAGACGCAAAATTTTGGTCAATTAGTAGATATCATTCCAATTGACTTATGAATATTTTACCACGGATTCATCCATTGTTTTCTTCACTTCGCACATATATAAGTGTTTGATTTGAAAACAAAATGAAATCATGAAAAATTCTTAGTTAAATGAGTTTGATAGGTATAGGATATAAGCCTTTAATTTTCAACATCAATGGATCATTATGGAGTCCATGTGGTCCCTCAACAACTAGGACAAACCTCATTTTCCACAGATGCCTTTCACTGTCGGCAATCCTTTTCTTTGTTTATTTTCAAGTATCAAAAAAATTAAACATGATTATAATATTTCAGGTTCATTACACAAATTATTTTTCATCTATTAAAAGATATAATGAAATAATATGTTAGGTTGCACTTAACAATTGATTTCGTAGCCAAAACATATATTTAAAACTCATTTGCATTTTTTTTTATTTATTATTATTATTATTATTATTATTATTTATTTTTAAAGATGGAAACATTAATTCTTTACTGTTTATTATGATAACCATTTACTATTTGTCTTCCTTTGACTTGGAACGTGATAATAATTAAAATGCAAACGTATGCAATTGGCTGTCCTTGTAAGTTTGATTTAGTCAATAAATAAGAAATTAGTGGGATTTTTATGAAATAGACAATCGGAAGAAAAGGATTTCATCAACAATTATGTTGTCAAGGAAATGTCAGATCTTTCTTATGTACGCATCAAAATTGTGCACAAAAAAAAGTTGTGATTCGTGCACGTGTTGCAAAATTAATAAAGTCAATTTGAGAATTATAGACTCCCTGCCAATGGGTGGGGTGGGGTGGGGGGGCATGTGCACCCCTGGAAAACCAAGGCCCATGTGGCCCTGGCCAAGAAGCATCTCTTGGTATTTGATTCCACGGTGAGAGAAATTTTATTAAAGACTTTTGATAAACCACTTTAAATTATAAGACAATTCCACAATCAAACAAGAAGAAATGAAAAGGTTATTGTAGGGGTATTAATAAAGAGTAATTATGATAAGATAAAAGCGAAATAATCCCAAATACATACAATTCATTCGTTAGGAAAAGATGTTGAAGTCGATTATCTTTACACATCTAATTCTTTCTTGTTAAAAAAGATTCTGCCCATGTGTGTACCATGTGTAAATGTTGAAAAGGTACAAATACCGTCTCACCTTTGTGGTCTAGATTTGATAGAGAAGAGTGAACAAGATGGACAAAGCAATTTGACGTAGGAAATCAATATTATCAATGGAAAACAAATAGATATAAAGTAACAACAAATTACATACAGAACCAAAAAACAAAAATAAGAGCAAAATATACTTGTACTAAAACATGTTTTTGATTAGGCTTCAATATTACAAGAAGGGTAATTATATTACCACAACAAAATTTACTTGTTACACCACAATTTTAATCAATTATTATTTATTATTTATTTTTGTTTACTAATCACCCTAAGTAGAATTACTTTATTACCCATAGTTTTATATAAATTCTTAACATAAACATTTTTTAAAATACACCACAATCACCATCTTTTATATTGGAGTCTCCTTCCAGCCAGTTATTCCAGTTTGCTGGCATTCAAACACCATGAAAGTATTTATATATCTAGATGAATAATGCAACCCTTCAAAAACGCAGTCCAATAAGAAGAAGCAAAAGGGCAGCCCTTGAAAAAAAGGAGAAGAAGCAAGAGGGCACCCCTTTAACAGGCTTCACAAATGCAAATTTCATAAATTTCCTTAATTTATCCAACGTTTGAGGCATTAAAATGTCGGTGGCCTCATCCAAATCTGCCACCTGAAAACTTTCCCTCATATATTTCTCCTCTAGGCACATTAGTGCAGCAAAGCACCACCTTCTCCACCGCGTGATCATAGAAGGTGGATTTTCCACTTCTTGGTACGCCCAGTAGTAACACCACAACAGGGTTTAACTTTTCCCTTTCTTCTTCTTTATCTTCCCCTTCTTTGAAAAAATAGTTAAGGAAAAAATAGTTTTAAAAACTCTTTTCATCATAACGAAAATTCCAGAATGGATTGAAAGGATGAGAAAAATGATGAGTAATATTGGATGATGAGTACACCACAATATGTATTTCTTTTTTTTTTTTCCTTAGATTTTATTGAATTAGGAGTATAATTTTAAATTTATTGTGGTGTATTTATTAAATATATTTTAATTGTGTGTGATTATAATATGGTGTAGTAAATAAATTTTGTCGTGGTAATATAATTATCCTTACAAGAATCATGATTACAAAAATAAAAAATATGTGTTACTTATCGACAAGGTAAATTTTCCCCTAGGGGTATTGTCCATTTTCCCCGAAGATATGGCTTGGAGAACCACAGTCAGGGACGAACCCAGCACCCAGCAAATGGGCGCAGCCGCCCGTGCTAGATCCGCCGGAGTCTTCAATACTGCCGGGCACCGATGACAGTTGTTGTAGTCTTGCAGAGAGATTGAGAGAAGATGAGAAGAAGACCATTATTAATTTGGGCCTTTTTTTTTTTTTTTAGGCTGAGAGAGTTGGGCCTTTTTTTCAAAAGTTAGTATCCACTAATTTTATATTTTCTTCTTATTTATTTTGGTTTTGGATAATTTTAGATCATTTCTTCATCATGGATTTGATTTTTATTTTTATTGTTTTTATAATAATTCATATTCTGACTTGATTATTGATATTCTCACTCAACTCTTCTTTTTTATTTACTTTTGGATTTTTTGGTAGTCTATAGTTTTGTTCAATTTGACATATGAATATATGATTTATTGCTTCGTCTTTACTTTTATGTGTTTTCAATTTGTTTGATTTTAGGTGAAAAGGGAGGAGGATTAGGGAACTGACATCAATTGTGCAAAAGAGATTCAGATTTCCATGTGGAATTATACACCGAGAAGGTTAACAACAAGGGGCTTTGCGCCATGGCCCAAGCTGAGTCCCTCCAATACAAGCTTCTGTGTGGCCTTGTCGTAAGGAGGTAAATAATTCTCTTGGCCGTTGGATTATCTAATTTTTTTTTTTATTTTTTTTTTTGCGATTATGAGTTTGAATTTTACTTGATGCCTATGCCTTCACCGTGTTTTGACAAAGGCCAGATTATGGAATTCCCCTTCCGTTTTGTTCTATGGATTTTACAATTTGGTAGTTCAATTTGTTTCTAAGAGCTCGTTGCTGAATATATGACTCTCCTAGTTGCTATTTTGTCATCAACAATGCACCGTGTTCATGTAGTATTAATCTTGAAGAGGAAAAATGTTTAACAACCTATTCTGAGTAACTGTTGTAATTTTTTGTTAGTTTGCATTTTGGTAATCTACTTATAATCTTGACATATGTATTGATTTTTCTATCCTAACTTCAAATTTACATTTTGGTAATCCATTATGCCTTTTAAACATTGTAAATTTGTAATCTTGTGCTTGGTTAATAATTCTTGTTCCTCATGCTATGGTGTGTTGAGATTTGTTATGGACAGTAATGCTAAAGGTTGTGAGGTATGTTCTTCATCTTGATTCTAGAAGCTGCCACTTAATTTCACTTCCAATTTCAACGGTGCTATGGTATGTGGTATTGATGAGTGGAACACACAATTGGGAAAGAAATCCCCCACCCAAACAAACACACATTATTGTGTGTTTTATTGGCATCGGTTGAAGGTGTTTACGGTCAATGATCAACATTCGGTCCGTCCGTGTTGAACTTTTGTGCTGGGTCAGCCACTGACCACAGTAGGGGAAAGAGGAGCAGATGAGATGTTAAGCATAGTGTTTTGCTAGCTTTACGCTTCTAAAAGGTGAGTAAATTAACCCTGAAGTTATAAAACTATGCAAAAAGATGAAATACACAAATCGAACTAAAGGTTGGAGATTGAAAAGTCAATTTCAAAGGTTGAGGAATAATTAGCTAGTTGTGCAAATTTCTCAAATGAAACATATAAAGGTAAAAATAATAAGCATGTAAATTGTACTGTAATTAAATGATTTAAAAAATAAAGAAGACTTAAATAATTAATTAAACCCTATATAACTAATTCTGATAAAACAATAAAAGTTATTTATTTAAATATGGCCAGTGGACAAGAAAAGTAGTCGTGGGAGTTGGGAACACCAGAGTTGCCATTGTCTTTGTTACGGGTTATGTTGACCTCAAAAAATATTGTCAACAGATGTCGGACCCTCTCATGTATGCGTAAGCATAATCCAACACGTTTGTGCCGATCGACGGTCAGGATAGCTCCATAGACGGTGCCAATCTGTTGACCTCAAAAAATGTTGCCAACAGATGTCGGACCCACTCGTGTATGCGTAAGCTTAATCCAACACGTTCATGCCGATCGACGGTCAGGATAGCTCCAAAATCTAAACGTGGGAGGAGCTCAACGACACGAGACGTCACCGAACGGCTACTGGCAAGATAAATAGAACACGATTGTATAAGTAACCAATCGATAAAGAACAAGTTTTGTAGTTGTAATTTGATAATAAATGAGAGAATAATATATAGCTTCAAGTATTCAGAATTTCATTAACCTTCTTATGTTACATGGTGGGGGTATTTATAATGTTACAAATGAAATTGTGACCTTTTGGATCAATTTACACGTGGCATCATCTCTTCAGCCAAGACATCAAGTCCTAGCCATCAAGTTGACTCTCCTGCCTTACAAGACATTAAATGCTCTTACATTGACAAGACAAGACACAAATATACTTTACACAAAAATTCACATCAATCATTCAAATAAAGGTCTTTATCATGAGTGTATCTTCACACGTGGGTTCTCACTAGCTGCTAAAGAGCCTCAGATTCCTTGGTGGTGCCCTGGGCCTCGGATAGTGCTTGAACAACACTGCCTTGGAATAAGGGCCTCGGAACAGGATCGATGGCCTCGGATGACACGTTAGGGGTTATGAAAATACACCCTGGTTCAATTGGGCTGGTCCCACCACTCAAATATGGTGCCACGTGGTGCTTCTATTTATGAGTCGTAACAATAGTCCCACAAGTTCATGTGTGATTATTTATGCCATGCATGGACTTTCAATAATAATAAAGTCAGGAAAATTTTTGAAACTTTAAATTTAGCAATCACATTAGTCCCTCAAGTCCAGGCAGAGGTATTCATACTATGCGTGGAATTTCAAGAAGGTGGTTAATGCATAAGGTTAACGAAGTTGCCTTTGAAGCAGAGGCCAAGCCACTTGTATAACACACGCATGAATATGAAGTGTTGGATATACAAACCGTTCGTAATCTGCGGTTTAGATATGTTTGATTTTGGACGCCTCAGATCAACTGGGTTTCGATCCGATGGCCAAGATCGAATCGTTCATTTGTATAAAAGCCAAAATCTTGTCATTTCTACACTTTACCATTTGGGAAAATTCATGAAATCCTCTTACGTTTTCTTGCTACCAGAAAGTTTTCCGGCCATCATCTTCCGGCGAGTCTTCTAAGTTCCTCATCCATTTAGGTATTCTTTCATAAAGAAGTAATCTCTCCACCCTTCAATATCATTTCTGTAGTTTTTTCATCATTTTCTTTAATTGCAATGTCTACCGAGGCGTCAATGGCTATTGCAGTAGCCATGCGTGGGGAAGAGTCTGTGTTTGGGGCCTCGGGCGAGTGGTATAGTATGGCTGAGGAGCCTATAGATTATGATGCGGGTTAGGGGGTAGCTAAAATTCCATCCTCTATAACTTCCTCCAAATTAGCTGAGTTTAGGGAAACCTATCGCATATCCCATTATATAGAACTAATAGTCCCTGAGCCCCATGAAAGAGCCTGTTTTCCAAGGCCATGTTGTGTGGCTTTCAGTGAATACCTGCTTAAAGTGGGTGTGCGTCTGCCTCTACATCCCTTCTTTAGGGTGGTGCTGAGGACCTTTATGTTGTCCCCCACTCAACTTCTACCAAATGGGTGGAGTCAAGTCATTGGGACCTACTTCCTTTGGAA
>CAIGRT010189940.1:0-11816 GCA_903798405.1 Fraxinus platypoda | reverse complement strand
GTCGTCCATCCGAGGAACCAAAGCAGTGATACGGAGGGTGAAGGTTGGTGTCAAAAGTGGCATGCAAAAGGTTGCAACTGGAATAGGTGCATGGAGCACTATGGACACCCGTCCATCGAAGAGGTGGTGCCACAAGAAGAAAGAACATTCAAACCCATTGACGGGGAGGACAATGCAAGGCGTGAGTTGCATGAAGGAATGCTAAACACGTTCCGCTATGAGGACGTTAGCGAATTTGGTGGGGAGGAGTGTGACGGATCGCAAGGTGATGACTTGAGATCTAGCATGGCACGGAGATGTCATGGCACTAAGTGGGAAAATGAAGTAAACCTATGGTTAATTAAGTCTAAGCTTTAAAGGTACATGGCGATGTCGGTGTCACCTAAATTGGTAGGGAAATGATTGATGTCTATGGTGGCAGGTTCGTGTCCAGGTCGTGCCTGGGAAATTCGGGTGTGCAGGCAAGCATGGCGACACGCCTGCAATGCAAGCAGACATTGCAGGCAAATTGCAGGCAACACCCAGTACGCAGTCAGGACATGGCCAGACATAAACTACAGTCACTGCACGACGCAGGCAGCACAGCAACACATAGGTTGCATGCTCCATGACATGGGCAGTTTTTCCAGCACACCAGGTGGTTTTCCAGGGAGAAATACCATGGGCTGAAAGCTGGATATTTTAGGACTTCTAGTTCAAGTCGGTCACGTATGCCTCTTACAAGAGATCTTTGGCAAGGAGAAAGCAAAAGCCAAGTTTGCCAATATAAAAGGGACATGTCTAGTGCATGTGGGAATTGTAGAGACATGCCATTTGCCTTGAAGCAAATTCCAACTTTGTTTCATCTTGGTCTTAGGAGGTTTAAGGCAACTTGCATCCAATGAGGACCCTTGGATGAAAATTGATCTTGACCATTGGTTCCAAGACACTTGCTAGGATTTTGCCTATACATAAAGAGTTAGTCTCATTTGTAAAGATATGTAGAATTCATTGGAAGTGAAATCCTTTACATACAAAGAGAGTTTTCCCAACCTTATTTGTTTCTCATATTTCCTTTACTTCAAGTACTCTACTCAAAGTTATTGTAATTTAGCATAGTTGGTTAAATTACTTGTGAATGTTGAAAGGTTGACTTAACGTTTTCTCGAGAGAGTCTAGAATTTGGATCATTAAGGCCGCACGATTTCTAGTTGTTCGTGTGTAACAAAACTAGTCCCGTGACAATAGCATCCCTAAAGGTGCTAGCTTTTAAACGTCGAGCCAAAAAAATGTCGGGCTCAACCGGTGTCTTTATCTTTTGCCTTCTAGATGTTTCGTAGGACTGACGAACTCTCTAAAATTCCTCATTTCGATGCTAGGACCTATAAAGAAAGATTGGGTCAAAATCCTAACATATGAAGAAGATGAAGACGAACTCGAAGTAGGAAAACCTCACCCGAAATTAGAGATAGAACTGCATAGAAAAGAATCAAGTCTGGAATATATTGAAATCGTAAATCGGGGAGTTATGGGACCTTTGTTCACACCTTAATGCCTGGATAGGATCCTTTAACTACAAAGTAGTCCCGGTAAACTGCAAGGAGACGAAAAACATCAGATCGGTTGGCCAAAGCTAAAGTGACAAGAATTAAAATGGGTAAAGGCTTACTCAATTTGTTCTAACGGAACTACACCGTCCCTTCCTACCTCGAACTGGTTAAATTGCCATTCACCCCTGATGATAAAGAATTCTTATTTCCACCTTTTAATAAAAGAAGGGGAATCCATACCTACCGAGTCCTCCATATCTAGCTTCACACTCGTGTAATCCAGCATGAGACCTACCCATCCTCTTTGAAGCTATACAGGGCGTTGAATTGATCAACCAATTAAGAAACCTAACTTATGTCACAACAATAGACATCTAAAAACAGTTCTCCGCCCATATAGGTAGAGCTGAATAAGTGTTATTCCCTAAGAGGATAAAAATCTATGTATAATAGGAGGAAATGGGAGCTTGAAGCTAACTGAAAATAGGGCATAGTTGAGAGCTATACAACCCTCAAAAGGATCATAAGCGAGGTCATTCGGGGAAGGGATAAGCATCTCTGCTGAGCTAGAGATGTGAAATAACCTTCGCCACTGTCCCAATTTTCTAAAGATACACAGGACCGGATGTTTATGCATTTCTAGCCTCCTACCTCACTAGCTTCACTGCCTCGACCTCTTTTTTTCTTTCGCTCTCGCTCTCTGATTCATCCTTAAGATGACCTATTCCTATTAGGTTCGACCTTCCAATAGGTTAGGTAAGCTGAGTTGAGAGAGCTGGCTCATAAGAAGGGAGGATGACCCTACCGGACGGGTAACAAATAGAAGAATAAAAGATAAGGATGTCAATCCGGCACATCGGCTCGAGTAGCCTTCAGCTTGACTTATAAAAAGTCCGAGTTTGCTTTCATCTGAGCTCATCAAGATGTGATAGTAGAAGTGAAAAATAAAGCAGAAGAAGGAAATGAAAATGGTAGATCTTGATCGAATAGGAAAGTACATGTCAAAGATGATCCCTCAGATGAGTTGTAAAGAAACCTTCTTGAAGAAAAGGCTTGAAATTGCAAAAAGGTGGAAAGTGCAGAGAAAAGTGCAAATGAATGTGAAAACAAAATGAAAGGGAAAGTGTGTATTTAGGAAGGGAAGGCCAAGAATTGGAAATTAAAGGTCCAAACTTTACACAAATGTCAGGACCTTAGGGACATATGTTGGCATCCGATGTTTAAATTAGCCCAAACCTACCTCAACTTAGAAAGTAAACTTATGAGGACGACCATTATCGACTTGAAAG
Organism: Fraxinus platypoda; assembly: GCA_903798405.1. NCBI lineage: Eukaryota > Viridiplantae > Streptophyta > Magnoliopsida > Lamiales > Oleaceae > Fraxinus > Fraxinus platypoda. The sequence continues at coordinate 8,998 of CAIGRT010189940.1, read as the reverse complement.
ACGAATTAATTGGCTTTCAGTTCAGCTCGGTCCAAGTCCCCCATCATCTGGAAAAACATCATCATTACAATTCTAAACACCTATCGTCACCACGACATCTCCACCACTTGGATAACCATTTCCAAGATAACATATGATGTCCATGACATCATTTTTAGCCAATTGGAATCTGCCATGAACACATATGACCTAGGTATCATGATGACATGTTTGACCAACCTCAACAATGACTTAGAGACATCAAAATTAGGCCTCCATTTGACCCTCATTAAAATTCATTAAATGCCAACTTTTTCAAACACATAAGGGGCCCCATCTTTCAATTTCAATAGATAGTACAACCATGAATTGGTTTTGACTAGTAGTGGAGGGTACAACCTCCACTAATGCACTAAAAGACACTACTACCCCTACTTTGATTAGGTGCTTTATTTCTACATTTGACAACCTAAACTTTTAAGCCATGCCTTCTTTCTAGACATTCCATAGGAAATTTTTGTTTTCAATATTTTTATAATCTATGATGCAAACTCTTTTCCATTACAATGTATTAGTCAAATCAGCGCGACTGTACGTTCAAAAACTTAACGAAGGGCTTATACCATATAATCTCATAATTGTTGCCACGACATATCCTCGTCCTCAATCGCGTCCATTTCGGTGGCAATTTCATCATCCTCTTCTGGTAAATCTACCTCAACTTCTTCGTCATCGACTTTCTCCGCTCTACGATAGCCTTCATCAAGCCATTTGTGTTGACTCAAAAAATTAAGAAAGCCCATTGTTGCCACGATAACAGCAGTTTAAGCTTTAAACAAGTAGCTATGCATTCAATCAAGTACTTTATCTTTAGTTCCAAACACCGAAAGCTTGTCCAACAACGTTACGATAAGATGAGTGATAAAAATTGAATCTCTCACGCGCATTTGGGAAGCGCCGTCGACCATCATTGATGTTCCAAAATTCTTGAAAGTGATATCGTACATCAGATCCTTTGTATAGAGCCATGCATCAGGTTGGTGGGCAAAACCCGAGTTGACTAAGTAGTATTTCATGTTCCTTGGTTCAAGGAAATTTACATCCGGACTATAGATACATCGAGCCAAAATACGGCTGTCGTTCGTGTTCTCCATAGTTTTCATCCTCAGCGATGAAAATATTGTGTTCTCGGGGATCCCACTTTGCAAACTTGAGAGTCTCTATTTTTCTTTCGGACTAATGGGTACAAGATGCAACTGACACTGGGTCAATAACATGGGTAGTGTAGATCTGAAAAACATCAAAAAAATTCTCAACATACTGCCCTCAAACATGGATGTAGGTAAAATAAATGCATATGAAGGCATCTTCACACATTTTGAGTCTTTAACACACGGGATCTACACAAGATCTAAATATGAAACATGGTTTGTGGATAGTAGCCCCATTGCCAGCTTTCGTTGTCTATACCGTATCAGCCTGAGTTTTGGGTGGAGAAGACGAAAGAAGGCGTCTATCATTGAAGCATTATCGCGCGCTTGATGATTGACGTGGCAAGATGAGCACAACGGGGGAAATGAAAAATTCTCGATAAGCGACAACGTAATCTGGACGCTTTATGTTCTTCAAGACAAGCGGCCGTCTTCGTTTTCACCGTGTAGGCTGTCGTGTTTTGATTTAAAGGTTGGCGATGTTCTGTGGTAGAGAGAATAACAAAGCAGTGTATGAAGAAAAGAAAGATGAAAAGTGGATTGAAGTTTGATTGAAGAGGGGTAATTTGGTCTTATTACAATGAAAGTGGAGGGTGTTTCTGTCCGGGCATTACCAACGATGCATTTGATATTTATGTTATTCTACCAAGTGATAAGAACGTTACCAGACATGGGCCCAGTTGGCAAAAAAATGTAAATAAAGACATTTAATTGGGGTCAAATAGGGGCTAGGTAGTGGCACACATTTTAAGGACGAAATTGTAGCTGATATGACATTGAAAGATCAAGTTGTTTAATTTGGAGACTTCCAAAGGGTCTAACTCAATGTATGCTCCGATACACTCCAAACTTCAATTAATAAAATTATCCTTTAATTATCCTATAATTCGAGCAATCACTCTTACTTAATTTCTATGATCTTAGTCTAAATTTGTCATGTCATTTTTAGTCATCAACAGATATAAATAATCTACATCCTTTTTGTAATTGTCTTTTGACATTCATAAATTTATTTTTCAATACATGTATATAACCACCTTATGTTTTAGGAATAATGCTATTTGTATATAAGAAGTTACATAATGATTTACATACGGATGAGACATCAAAAAGAGTGGGAAGGTATTTTTTTTTTTATTTGGTTAAAGAAATTTTGACTCAATCATATCTTATCGCATCATGTGTATGTAAATCATTATATACATGTAGCACAATTGATGTTTTAGTTTGATACAAAGGAAGAAAATTGTGCACTCTTATTTACTGCATCTGAATTTAATTTAGCAAATCATTTATTTTGAGCAATATAATTAATTTGTATTCATGTCAACAATTTAATAATTGCCCTAGCACCATAACCAAACCAGATAGTAAGTTAAGAAGTAGCTGCACCATCATTGTGATGCCCCTCAAAATAGATAGCAACTGAATTCATCCGCTCACTCCTCAACGCCCTCAACAAATGGGAATATCTCTTCTAGAGGCATAAAGTGAAATATGTCCACCATTTTATTTTTGTAAAATGTTTATTTTTTGAAACTTTTTGCAAATATGTATTTTCTATCTGAAAGTATTATCAAATTTCTTCTTCCTTTTTTTTGTACGTATTTCAAACTATCTTTGTGGTATTCTCGTGAAAATAAGCAAAATTACAAGAACGTCGAAAGTGTATTTAGACACTCTCTCTTGACATGAAGTATGAATCATCTACGGTCATTATCCTCATGACTCAAATCTTTCTAATCAACTTTGTCTATATTTAATTATTGATCATTGAACGATCATAATAAATAAAAAAATTGTCAAAAAAGTGTCTTGCTAGAAAATTTTCATGAAACACATGCTCTCATCTTTATATTGCCAACTCCAAAGGAACTAAACTACAAAAGCCATAGAGAAAAGAAATAATCTTTTTAATTAATTAATATTATAGCCTAACAAACAGTCTTGTGGAATGTAAAGACCGTGAATGTCCAAAAAAGTAATTATTAATATGTCCAATCTTGATTTCCATTCTTTTCATGCATGTAAACACCAAGTCACTGACTTTGGAGCCACTTTCTCTATTTAAATGCAGTCTTTGTCTAAATTCAACAAGAAAGCAAGCGTTACGTGAGCCCCACCTTTATTTCCTCCTTAAAAATCCAACTCCTCTTGCCTCTCCATTCCTCATTTCTTCTCTACCTCTATCCAAAATAATGCTTCCACAAATAGTTCTCTCTCTTTTCTGCTCATTTTTATCCTTTCATCTTGTACTTTCTCGTTCTCTACTATCACAAAGTTATCAAGTACTCGAAGTCTCCGCCACATTGCAGCAAGCAGTTGAAGTCCTTTCTGCAGAGAGTAAAACTTCCGAATATGGACAACTCGTTACATCTTCATCGTCACCGTCACACTCTTCTTTCTCACTCTCTCTCCACCCTCGATCCTCTTTGCTAAAATCTATTCACAACCATAATTACACTTACCTCACTCTCTCCCGACTGGCTCGGGACTCATCCCGCGTCAATTCCCTCAACTCTCACCACCAACTCACTCTCTCCGGCTTCTCACGCTCGGATTTCAAGCCGGTCTATGACACTGTCGTCCAACCCGAAGATCTCCAGTCCCCCGTGACCTCGGGAACAAGACAAGGCAGCGGAGAGTACTTCACCCGGATCGGGGTGGGCCAACCCGTTAAGGAATTCTACATGGTAATTGACACTGGCAGTGACATCAGCTGGCTCCAGTGCGAGCCATGCCCCGATTGCTACCAGCAAATTGACCCGGTATTCAATCCGTCGGGTTCCTCTACCTACAAGGCCCTCACATGTCAGGCACCGCAGTGCACGAGTCTTGAAGTCTCGGCCTGTCGTACCGATACATGCCTTTATCAGGTGTCCTACGGAGACGGGTCATATACTGTCGGGGACTTCGTCACTGAAACAGTGTCATTTGGGAGCTCGGGATCGGTCCCTAACGTGGCGCTCGGATGTGGCCACGAAAACGAAGGTTTGTTCATCGGCGCTGCTGGTTTGCTGGGCCTTGGCGGCGGCTCCTTGTCTTTACCTTCTCAAATCAAAGCCACTTCCTTTTCATACTGTTTAGTAGACCGGGACGCCAATTCAGCTTCGACTCTAGAGTTTAACTCGGCCAGACCCGGCGACTCAGTACTCGCGCCGCTGCTCACGAATTCGAGAATCAGCACATTTTTCTACGTGGGCCTCACCGGACTGAGCGTCGGCGGACAGATGCTGCAAATCCCAACATCCACTTTCGAGATTGACAGTAACGGAAAGGGTGGGATCATTGTAGACTCCGGTACGGCGGTGACTCGGTTGCAGACGGAGGCGTACAACGCACTGCGAGACACATTCGTTAAACTGAGTCAGTACTTGCCCTCATCCAGCAGCTTCTCGTTGTTCGACACGTGTTACGACTTATCTTCAATGACGAAAGTGAGTGTGCCGACGGTGGCGTTCCATTTTTCCGGCGGAAAAACGCTGCAATTGCATCCTAATAATTACTTAATTCCGGTAGATTCCGGCGGAAAGTTCTGCCTTGCTTTTGCTGCGAATTCAGGTTCACTGTCTATCATCGGTAATATTCAACAGCAGGGGACACGTGTAAGCTACGATCTGGCTAATAAAGTTGTTGGATTCAGCCCAAATAAATGTTAACCAGTTGGAAGTAGCGTTTGGTATGGTTTAAATGGAGCAATTAATACACCTTCTATCTTTACTACGTTTAGCTTTTGTTATCATATTGCTCTCTCTTTATTGAATAACATTATCTCATAATAATATTATTACTACAAGTGGGATTAGAATACTAATTTAAGTTATTATACTTTATTAATTTAATTAAATGAGTCATGGTACTTTACATTTAGAGCCTGTTTGTCTACCATTATTGGTAGAAAAATGGAGTAAGGAATAGTATTTTTTGGAGAATGTGTGGTTGAAATTTAAAGTAACTTTATTGGTTTGTATGTGGAATATTTTATTGAATGAATATGTGGTTGAGATTGTTTATTGTAGAAAACAATGTTTGTAAAAATGGTAGACAAACACGGGCTTAAATGAATCATTCATTTAGACCATATTTGACATTTTTCAATAAAATAATTTTATATGTGAATTAAAAAATTTCTTTATTTTTTAACAATACATTCTCCAAAAATCACTATTGAGTTTGTTTATAATATTATTTTATTAAAAAATATGTGATTGAAAAGAAAAAACAAAAATATGTTTTTGAAGAAAATGAGGCTAATAATAGAAGATGTTCTTACCCAAATGAAGACAACATTGCTCCTCTATAAGGTTCTGTTTGGTAAACATTAAAATTTTCATTCTCATTCTTCTACTCATTTTTAACCATACATTCTTCAATAAAATAATATTTTTCATCACATCAATAACTTTTCCTTCTTTTTCAACCACACATTCTCCATCAATTTACAACTTCAAAATACATTCTTTCAAAATAATATCCACCAAACAAACTCTAAGTACTAGTGGGATAATGTTTGGCCACAGGCACAGGTGAGATATTAATGTTGTAATCCAAAGGATGGTCCCACCCTTGAAATAATTGTAGACGAAGTCTTTTGGCTTGTAGGAATCTTGAGGTACCCTACGACATTCATTCACCTACCTTGATAAATAAATAAAGAAAATGGTGTTAGTCCCACCTTGAAGTTGATTATTTAAAAAATGATTATGTTAAAAGGGTTTTTTTAATTGTGTGATTAAATATTGGAAAAGTTATGAAAAAAAAATTATTTTTGGAAGATTATGTTGTCAAAAATAAGTGTAAAAAAAATAAACAATAAGAAGTTTTGAAAAAGTCAATTTCAAACAAGGGCTGCCACAAATATTTATATTTTAATTTTTATACCCATTTCGTTTTCATTTCCTTCTAATATTACAAAATCAAATATTAATTTTAACTAGATAAGATCAATAAGCATTATTCATTTATCAATCATCCAAGATAACATATTGATTTTTAAATAATGTCGGCACAATTATTTGAGACGCAAAGATGTAACCCCTTTTCTTTAGCCCATAGTGGGCCGTGTTGTGTTTGATATTATTCATGCTTAACAGCATTTTTAAATGAATACTTTTTAAAAGCGAGATATATAAAGCTTTATTTGAGCCACATTATTTTTTTTATTCTCATTCTTCTACTCATTTTAAATTACACATTCTTCAATAAAATAATATTTTTCATTACATTAATAATTTTTCCTTCTTTTTCAATTACATATTCCTCATCACATCAACAGTAAAAATGCATTCTTACCTCCAAAATGTGCACCAAACATGAACTTATATTTTGAAAAGTTAAACCTCAAAATTAAGTTTTAATAAATTCTTTATTTTACTTTTTAAAAATAGAGTGTTTTTGACTTTTTACATTTAGATAGCTACGCTCATTCTCTATTTGTGTTTTATCATAATTGTGCCCGTCTGACAATCATTATTTAAAAAATATATATTGTTTTGAATAGTTTTTTTTTAGGAAAATGTGTGGTTAAGAAGTAGGAAATTTTTTGGACTTATGTGTATAATATTTTATTGCCTAAAATGTATGGTTCAAAATGAGTATGTGAAAAAATAGTTTTCAAATAATGATTGTCTAGCTTAATAAAATTGTAAGGTTTCAATGCTTCACAACTTAATTATTCATATCACAATGAATATTTATACAAGTGTAATCTAAGAAAATTATATATTAATTAAAAAATGGACAAAAACAAGAAATAATTGTTTGAAAAAGTATATTAAAGAGTTTATTTGAATGTATAAGAAGTTTCACTTTTTGAATATAAATATGCTATCTATTATAATCAAGATAATCTTTAAAAATAAAGAATTTCTTTGAGATGCTCTAGCTATGTCGATTGATTCGCGTGGTCTATATTGAGTTTATAGTTTCATATTTAACTTCTATTTTAAGTTTCATTATACAATAAAATGAAATTGAAGAGAAAGGTGAAAAATATAAATTATGATGATTGTATTATTACTTTCGCTGATTTCCCAACAGCACCAATAAGAAGTAAAATATAAATAAGAATTAGGGCATTCAATCTCATATTGTAAGAAGTCCAGAATTTTTGGTGGCACTAGCCCAAGCAAAAATGGTTGAAAAGTCTATAGTTTAAAAGAGAGTAATAGAACTCGAAATTCGAGGAGCCAATCCAAAATCACCTACTCGATTGCAGCCAAATTCAAAAAACAAAAAACAACTATTTATTTATCGACCATCTAGCATTAATCTTTCTTCGAAAGAGTAAGAGTTGATCAAGAAACCTTCATCCAAAGATGCTTTAAGTAGAAACTAATAACTTGTTTGGCATCTATTTAATTTAAAAACTTAATCTGGTAATTTATTCACATATTTCGTAAGATTCACAAGTAATGTTCACTTATCTATCACTCAATTCAATCTAATAATAATTTAAATCGATTATAATCTATTCCTAAACAAGTGCTTAAGGTTATTATTCTAAAATTTATAATCAACCACAAATTGGAGATTATTATAAAGATCTATAAAGTTGGAGAGAAATATTATGTGTGGATGTTGACCTCAAAAAATTGATAGTATTCCACAAGTTCAACTATATAATTTTTTTCTCTTAATTTACTAGAATTATTCCTACTAAGTTTTATGTCTTCGAATCCCCGCCTTTCTTAATTGTGCAATCACATATTTATAGGAAATTGATAAGGATATTTTTGGTCATTATGATTTGAAATTCTTCATTATTTTGTTGAAAATCATGATTAAGTCCTTAATTTCAAAGCTTATTTATATTTATATTTTCATGACATTCATGAAATGACATTGTGTTTTTCCACGAAAATATGGTGGGTTAACATCAAGGTCTATTTGTCAGAGTTTGTATTGAGATGAGCATCGTCCATATCTGAAGCTATCTGAGGCTTCTCTAGTCAAATATTAAAGTCATACACATTTCTTTGTTCAAGTAGGCCTCGAAGACCGATGCTTGAATATTCATTCCATGATACGTGAGCAGGCGATTAGACCACAGTATGTGGCGATGTGCCATCTAGGTGAATTGTAATAGTTCTGGGATGTAAAATTAGTCCTCTAAATTAAAATTTCATATTCAAATGGATAGAATTATTTCTGATATTTTTTTTGCTTCTAATACTAAAATCTCAAAACTACTTAAAAGTTTTATCTTATCCATTGCCGAACTTCCTTTTTTTTTGCTCCTAAAAATCAAACTGAATGAAATTGAAGCAACATTGGTTTGGCTTCTATTTATTCTAAGGCATCTTACCAAAACGGAATCTAAAGCTTAATGACTTGTTATTCATTTTGAGGTATTTATCGGAAGTGGAATCTTAAACTTAAAAATTTGGTTGTAATAACATAGCTCCTTCTGTGCTCAGAAGAGTTATGCTAAAGCAGAGTCTGAAGCTTAAGGGCTGTTTATTTATTCCGAATCATTTCATCGGAGCAGAATATGAACCTTAAAATCAAATTATTTCTTTACTCTGAACCGTTACACTATGAAGCATAGAGATCGATGACATGCTACAATTCAATGTTAGAAATATAAATCATATCTAAAATCGAAATCAAATCTAGATGCAAACATCTTAGATTAAAATAATCAAAAGCCTAGGATCTACATCATTCCAGAATATTAGGATTCACATATTCGGGTTATATACATGGATCCATTATGAACTATTATTAACTGTTGCAGAATTATTACGACAATCGATCACATACTGATGAACACGTACGAAATGGTGTGGTTTGTGATCTTCCTCAAC
>CAIGRT010189935.1:0-10356 GCA_903798405.1 Fraxinus platypoda | reverse complement strand
ACCAAATGTGATCATTGTGACATTTTTCTCAACATTTGTATTTTTTTTAGAAATTATCATTTTTTTAATTTAATTTTTGAATTTAATTTGTTAGAATTTTATATTTCTACGTTTTAAAGTTTTATTCAAACACTTGTTTTCTATATTTTGAGTGTATTCAAAATTTTCATTGAAAATACTCAAAAAGTAAAAAATGTGTCTTGAATTTTATATTATATATTTAAGCTTATTTTCAAAAATATATTTTCAGATATATTAGATCAAACACGTTTTAATTTTTTTGCAAAATTGAAAACTAAAAATAGTTTGAAAACATCAAACAAAATGCACCCTCAATAATTTAACATGTTTTTGTATCCTATTACATCATGCAAGTTACATTGTACTTTGTACATCGGTTTGTAATGTATGCTTTTCTAAAGTGATGAATTCAACAAAACAAATCACGTTCTTATACATTGGTATAGAAATTTTCCTATATTAAGTATAAAAAATGTAAGAGGCAACATCGTTTTGTATTTTGCTCCATTACTTAAGTTACATTATCAGAGACAAAATAGTAGATGTTAGTGTGGAATCATGTTTTGATATGGTGCACACAAGATTGTTTTTGGAGTTGGAGAAATAAAGGCTCTGGTATAAGAATTGGAGATTTGGGGAAAAAAGTTTCTTTTATTTTTGATGTTTCTGGCTAGGGGAACTGGTTGCTTACCATTATGTATTTGTCACACACAAGAAAAAAAAATTGAAATTAAGGGCTCATACCATTCATAATTGTACCCTCTTATGTAATTTACAGGTCGGTACGGGGATTCAGTTTGAGAAAGCCATCACATGGTTAGTAACAATGTTGAGATGCAAAACATGTAGATTTTCTTTCAATGAACCAGTAAAATTTTGATCTCAATTACGAGGAGACTAAATTGCTACAACTTTAATAATCCAATCCCATTCCCTCACGCTCGATAAGGTAGATTGAATATTATTAAGAAGTTAATATACTAAAGACGAAGAAGCTAAAACTTTATTTATTGAACCATATTAATCACTTACTCATGCATGTTGTATAAATTGCTTTAATTATATCACTTCCAAATTCAATTGTTGAAAATGCGTGTGATTGCAAGCCTAGAGTGAGACATAATATTCTTTACAAGTATGTTAAGTATACAATACTCGTCGAAGATTTTTACTTGCATATTCTATTAAAATTTATAAGAGTAGCACCTATTGTGAAACTATCTTTTGGTTAAAAACAAGAGAATTAGCCCGCACAAAGTGCACTCAGAACTCCCTAATCCTTCAGATTCCTTAGGATCTGTTCTCTTTACCATTTTTAAACCGTTTTTTTTTTCAATTTTTCAAAACAGTGTAAACGCGTTTTTGAAAACAAGTTAAAAATTTATAAAGAAAATCCAAAACGGGTGTTTTCAGTTATAATCAAATCAAAATTTTCAAAACGCGTTTTGGGTGTTTTCAAAAGAAATTTTCAAAATGCCAAAAAGAACACATTTTCAACAATTTCAAAATGGACACTCAAAACTCTGAACCCAAAATGAATTTAAAACTCAAAACACAAAATTGAAACACAAAGAGAACAACCCCTTAACTTTCGAAACTCAAATCTAGAAGGAAAAAAAAACTAAATGAGAAAAAAGAAAAAAAAAATTGTTGGCTGGGAAATGGAAAAGACAAAATCAACATTTATTCTCTTTTCAAACTTACCAGTATAGTATAATTTCACACACGAATTTGAGTGTATAATTTGTATTATATTCAACAATCCGTGAATATATAATTTTCTACCACAATCAGACTCCATTAATAGGATTTTGTTGCAAATTATATTAAGCATTTATTGACATTGAATAAAGAAAACTATTTGCATCTTTGTTTACAAATTGAATTTATAGAGACAATATATAAGATATCCTTATAAAATAGATTGAAATTCCAGGATGTTCTTCCGGTTTCTATCGTAAGCTCTATGTAATCTGTGTGTCTTTCACAAAGCTTTGGGTGAGCCTTAACAAATCATTTTTGAATATTGAATAAGCTCTCATATCTATTGGGATGTATGTAGTAATCCCAATCCTGACATGTAAAGAATAACAATCTAGTTACTCCCAATCCTCACGTGTTAATAATCAATTTTAACTACATATCTCATAGGACACACAATTTTTTAACCACGCATTTTCTCAACTTTTATAAAAATCTACTAAAAATCTGATTTTAAATCTGAGAAGTCCACAAGCTTTAATAAAAAAATATTAAAATAATTTAATTAAAAAAAAAAACCCAAACCCTAGGACGGCTACCTCCCTAGACGCCTCCCTTTCTCGCTCATTTCCCACACTCACAGATCTGGAAGCCTCTGCAGCTAGATCGAAAGTTGCGTAACGCTGCCATCGCCATGGAAGAGGCCTTAGAGTTGGCGCGTGCCAAAAACACCACAATGGATACCGGGTCGAACTCTCTAACTTGGTTCCGAAAGGGGCTATGAATCCACGACAATCAAGCTCTCGAGCACGAGGCTAAGGGGTCCGACTTTTTGAAACCTATTTTTCGTGATCGATCATCAACACATGGAGCGTGATGTCACAATGTTTTCCCACCGGTTAAAGCGGACCGGGTTGAACATGATCATGTTCTTGCTCGAGAGCCTCGTTGATCTCGTTTTGAGCCTCAAAAGGCTCCGGTCGCATTTGGTGGTGCTCTAGGGTGAGCCTAGCCAAGTCTAGATTTCCTGCTTGCTTGAGGGAGGTAATCAAAATTTAATTGAAAAATGACGTGCCTCTTCACTTGTGATTTACTGCCTTTTTTCTGAGTGCATCCTTTGTGTAACTTCTGTCCATCCTCAACATCTAATAACATTTCTTTTGTTGGAGAGATTAGTGGAACATAGCTTGAACATGTATGTCTTAATTCTTTTTCTGTTGGTAGATTTTTCAGAATGTGTTTTTCCTTTTATATCCTGCTTGTTTAGCTTTAAAATCTTTATGTTTCTTGCTGCAGAATAGTAGATGTATATTTTAAATGTGAAAGTTGAGATTTCTCCCCACTATTTTGTTTTACATGGCATTCGAAAAATCCTTCTCTTGAATTGAGGCGTTCTACGAGATAATTGTTATTTAGGACTGAAAACTCACGGGGCTTTCCATTTGTGCGGTACAAGTATCATGATGAGGCTCAGAATGGTGTTGAAAAGCTAGAGGTATGTTGAAAAAATTGAAATAGGGAGTTATGAACATATTTGAAGATGTGTAGATTCTTTTTGTGGGGATATTTTACTTTGGCTGTCATGTGTAGGAAAAGTCGTTGATGGGAGAGAAATAATGGTTTAGTTTGCCAAGTATGGGTCCAATGTTGAACGAATGTAAGTTGATTCAGAAATTTCTCGAAAATTTGTATACGAAGTTTGGCTTGTTGAATGCTTTGTTTTTATTCAACCTACAGAGACCCATAGTCTCATTAACTACAAAGTCTGCAATTTAATTGCTTTTGACTGAAGTATGTTACTTGTTTTGCTTAGTCTGATGCTTAAATATCGATATAATATTTTTGCTTATAAAATGCAATTTATCACTTCTAGATTTTGTGTATAAAGTTTTGTTTATTGTATGTTGAGTCCTATACTGCACTGTGTATTTTAACTTAATGACACTTTTTAACTATTAATCAAACATGATTTATAATTTATAGTCAACTGATTTGATGTTCTGGTTTGTATCTGAGGCACTAATTTAATGAGCTAGTTCTGATATCAATGTCATTGCTGATGCTGACAACTTCAACAAGCTTCTTGATCGCTTAGACGCCTTCCTTTCTCGTTCATTTCCCACACTTACAAATCTGGTAGCCTTCGTAGCCAGATCGGAAGTTGCGTATCGCTGCTGTCGCCATGGAAGAGGCCTTAGAGTTGGCGCGTGCCAAAAACACCACAATGGCTACCGGGTCGAACTCTCTGACTTGGTTCTGAAAGGGGCTATGAATCCACGACAATCAAGCTCTCGAGCACGCGGCTAGGGGGTCCGACTTTTTGAAACCTGTTTTTCGTGATCGATCATCAACACATGGAGCGTGATGTCACAACGTTTTCCCACGGGTTAAAGCGGACCGGGTTGAACATGATCATGTTCTTGCTCGAGAGCCTCGTTGATCTCGATTTGAGCCTCAAAAGGCTCCGGTCGCATTTGGTGGTGCTCTAGGGTGAGCCTAGCCAGGTCTAGATTTCCTGCTTGCTTGAGGGAGATAATCAAAATTTAATTGAATAATGACGTGCCTCTTCGCTTGTGATTTATTGCCTTTTTTCTGAGTGAATCCTTTGTGAAACTTCTCTCCATCCTTAACATCTAACAACATTTCTTTTGTTGGAAAGATCAGTGGAACATAGCTTGAACATGTATGTCTTAATTCTTTTTCCGTTGGTAGATTTTTTAGAATGTGTTTTTCCTTTTATATCCTACTTGTTTAGATTTAAAATCTTTATGTTTCTTGCTGCAGAATAGTAGATGTATATTTTAAATGTGAAAGTTGAGGTTTCTCCCTACTATTTTGTTTTACATGGCATTCGAATCCTTCTCTTGATCTGAGGCGTTCTTCGAGATAATTGTTATTTAGGACTGGAGATTTACGGGACTTTGCTTTTGTGTGGTACAAGTATCATAATGAGGCTCAGAAGGTTGTTGAAAAGCTAGATGTATGTTGAAAAAATTGAAATAGGGAGTTATGAACCTATTTGAAGTTGTGTAGATTTTCTTTGTGGGGGTATTTTACTTTGGTTGTCATGTGTAGGAAAACTCGTTGATGGGAGAGAAATAATGGTTCAATTTGCCAAGTATGGGCCCAATACTATACGAATGTAAGTTGATTCGGAAATTTCTCGAAAATTTGTAGATGAAGTTTGGCCTGTTGAATGCTTTGTTTTTATTCAACCTACAGAGACCGATTGTCTCATTAACTACGAAGTCTGCAATTTAATTGCTTTTGACTCAAGTATGTTACTTGTTTTGCTTAGTCAGAGGCTTAAATATCGATATAATGTTTTTGCTTATAAAATGCAATTTATCACTTCTAGATTTTGTGTATAAAATTTTGTTTACTGTATGTTGAGATCCATACAGCATTGTGTATCTTAACTCAATAACACTTTCTAACTATTCATCAAACAAGATTTATAATTTATAGTCAATTGATTTGACGTTCTGGTTTGTATCTGAGGCACTAATTTAATGAGCTAGTTCTGATATCAATGTCATTGCTGAAGCTGACGAAATCAACACGCTTCTTGAACTCTTAGACGCCTCCATTTCTCGTTCATTTCCCACACTCACAAATCTGGTAGCCTCCGTAGCCAGATCGAAAGTTGCGTATTGCCGCCGTCGCCATGGACGAGGCCTTAGAGTTGGCGCGTGCCAAAAACACCACAATTGCTACCGGGTCGAACTCCATGACTTGGTTCCGAAAAGGGCTACGAATCCACGACAATCAAGCTCTCAAGCACGTGGTTAAGGTGTCCGACTTTTTGAAACCTAATTTTCGTGATCGATCCTCAGCACATGGAGCGTTATGTCACATCATTTTCCCATGGGTCAAAGCGGATCGGGTTGAACATGGTCAGGTTCTTGCTCGAGAGCCTCGTAATCTCGATTTCAGCCTCAAAAGGCTCCGGTTGCATTTGGTGGTGCTCTAGGGTGAGCCTAGCAAGGTCTAGATTCGCAGCTTGAAGGAGGTAATCAAAATTTAATTGAATAATGACGTGACTCTTCGCTTGTTATTTACTGCATTTTTTCTGAGTGCATCCTTTGTGTAACTTCTGTCCATCCTTAACATCTAATAGCATTTCTTTTGTTCGAGAGATCAGTGGAACATAGCTTGAACATGTATGTCTTAATTCTTTTTCCGTTGGTAGATTTTTCAGAATGTGTTTTTCCTTTTATATCTTGCTTCTTTAGCTTTAAAATCTTTATGTTTTTTTGCTGCAGAATAGTAGATGTATATTTTAAATGTGAAAGTTGAGGTCTCTCCCTACTATTTTGTTTTACATGGCATTCTAATCCTTCTCTTAGACTGAGGCGTTCTTCGAGAAAATTGTTATTTAGGACTGGAGATTCACGGAGCTTTGCATTTCTGTTGTACAAGTATCATGATGAGGCTCTGAAGGGTGTTGAAAAGCTAAAGGTATGTTGAAAATATTGAAATAGGGAGTTATGAACATATTAGAAGTTGTGTATATTCTCTTTGTGGGGGTATTTTACTTTAGCTGCCATGTGTATGGAAACTCGTTGATGGGAGAGAAATAATGGTTCAGTTTGCCAAGTATGTGCCCAATGATGAACTAATGTAAGTTAATCCTGAAATTTCTCGAAAATTTGTAGATGAAGTTTGGCCTGTTGAATGCTTTGTTTTTATTCAACCTATAGAGAACAATAGTCTCATTAACTACGAAATCTACGATTTAATTACTTTTGACTGAAGTATGTTACTTGTTTTGCTTAGTCTGAGGCTTAAATATCGATATAATGTTTTTGCTTATAAAATGCAATTTATCCCTTCTAGATTTTGTGTATAAAATTTTGTTTATTGTATGTTGAGTCCTATACAGCACTGTGTATCTTAACTCAATGACACTTTCTAACTATTCATCAAACATGATTTATAATTTATAGTCAATTGATTTGATGTTCTGGTTTGTATCTGAGACACTAATTTAGTGAGCTAGTTCTGATATCAATGCCATTGTTGATTCTTACGACTTCAATAAGCTTTTTGAACTCTTAGACGCCTCCCTTTCTCATTCATTTCCTACACTCACAAATCTGGTAGCCTCCGTAGCCAGATCGAAAGTTGCGAATCGCCACCGTCGCCATGGAGGAGGCCTTAGAGTTGGCGTGTGCCAAAAACACCACAATGGCTACCGGGTCGAACTCTCTGATTTGGTTCCGAAAGGGGCTAAGAAGCCATCGACAATCAAGCTCTCGAGCACGCGGCTAAGGGGTCCGACTTTTTGAAACCTATTTTTCGTGATCGATCCTCACAACATGGACCGTAATGTCACAGCGTTTTCCCACGGGTCAAGGCGGACCGGGTTGAACATGATCAGGTTCTTGCTCGAGAGCCTCATTGATCTTGATTCGCTGCTTAAGGAAGGTAATCAAAATTTAATTGAATAATGACGTGCCTCTTCGCTTGTGATTTACTGCCTTTTTTCTGAGTGCATCATTTGTTTAACTTCTGTCCATCCTTAACATCTAATAACATTTCTTTTGTTGGAGAGATCGGTGGAACATAGCTTGAACATGTATGTCTTAATTCTCTTTCCGTTGGTAGATTTTTCAGAATGTGTTTTTCCTTTTATATCCTGCTTCTTTAGCTTTAAAATCTTTATGTTTCCTGTTGCAGAATAGTAGANATGTGTTTTTCCTTTTATATCCTGCTTCTTTAGCTTTAAAATCTTTATGTTTCCTGTTGCAGAATAGTAGATGTATATTTTAAATGTGAAAGTTGAGATTTTTCCCTACTATTTTGTTTTACATGGCATTCGAATCCTTCTCTTGAACTGAGGCGTTCTTCGAGATAATTGTTATTTAGGACTGGAGATTCATGGGACTTTGCTTTTGTGTGGTACAAGTATCATAATGAGGCTCAGAAGGTTGTTGAAAAGCTAGAGGTATGTTGAAAAAATTGAAATAGGGAGTTATGAACATATTTGAAGTTGTGTAGATTTTCTTTGTGGGGGTATTTTACTTTGGTTGTCATGTGTAGGAAAACTCATTGATGGGAGAGAAATAATGGTTCAATTTGCCAAGTATGGGCCCAATACTAAACGAATGTAAGTTGATTCAAACATTTCTCAGAGTAGATGAAGTTTGGCCTTTTGAATGCTTTGTTTTTATTCAACCTACAAAGAACAATAGTCTCATTAACTACGAAGTCTGCAATTTAATTGCTTTTGACTGAAGTATGTTACTTGTTTTGCTTAGTCTGAGGCTTAAATATCGATATAATGTTTTTGCTTATAAAATACAATTTATCCCTTCTGGATTTCGTTTATAAAATTATGTTTATTGTATGTTGAGTCCTATACAGCACTGTGTATCTTAACTCATTGACACTTCCTAACTATTCATCAAACATGATTTATAATTTATAGTAAATTGATTTGATGTTCTGGTTTGTATCCAAGGCACTAATTTAATGACCTAGTTCTCATATCAACTAGGTGTATGTCATTGCTGATGCTGACGACTTCAACAAACTTCTTGAGCTCCTACGAGAGATTGCCCGGAAGTTCAAATCAAAGGTCGCTTGACTTGACCATGGTACTTCTGAAATGAATCTAATATTTTGTTATTGTATTTATCTCTTTTGCTTGCTACTGTTTTGGAATATAATGTTTATATATGTTGATATTAGAGAGGAAAACCTTGCAAAGCCCTTCATTGCTCTATTTGGTCTCGAAGAGTTGGACGATATTGTAGTAAGTGCACCTCGAGTTAGATTAGGAAAAAGGCTTCGATCATTTAAGTTTGAACTTCTGATTTCGATGTTTTTTGTTGTCCTTGTTTGTGTTTTTATAGATAATTGCCTTCGACTACAATAGTCGTGTCAAATATCTGTCGGAGTTAGATCATGCTCCAAGACACATAGAGGTAACAAATAATCTCCTTTATATATATCTTTCATTGATAATTAGTGATTTCTGGATTGATTTCTCTAGAAGTAATGGTTCACGTAACTTTAGTTTTAAGCGGATGTTTATAAACCTCCATTACTTGCAGATGCCAATAGTTAATTTTAGCTACACATCTCAAAGGATACACAATTTTTTAATCACACATTTTTTCAACTTTTATAAAAATCTACTAAAAGTTTGATTTTAAATCTGGGAAGTCCACAAGCTTTAATAAAAAAATATTAAAATAATTTAATTCAAAGAAAAAAAAAACCCAAACTCTAGGACAACTACCTCCCTAGACGCCTCCCTTTCTCCCTTATTTTCCACACTCACAGATCTGGTAGCCTTTGCACCCAGATCGGAAGTTGCGAATCATCGCCATCGCCATCGCCATGGAGAAGGCCTTAGAGTTGGCACCTGCCAAAGACACCACAATGGCTACCAGGTCGAACTCTCTGACTTGGTTCCGAAAAGGGCTATGAATCCACAACAATCAAGCTCTCGACCATGCGGCTAAGGGCTTCGACTTTTTGAATCCTAATTTTCATGATCGGTCCTCATGACATGGAGCCCGATGTCACAGCTTTTCCCATGGGTCAAAGCGCGCCGGGTTGAACATGATCAGGTTCTTGCTCGAGAGCAAGAATTCATAATAATTCATAATTCTAGGGAAGAATCCAAAGAAGTTTTGCTTGAACTCTAGTGAATTTCATCTTTTTATTAATTTAATTTGTCTTCTTTTATACAAGTAATTTTTTTTTTAAGAGTGTACGAGAAGGATTTGTGATGACGGATTTATTTCTCATTATTGCATTAATAAATTTAACGAATACTGTGGATTGAATTTTATGTGTAAAATAATATAGATAACACATGTATTTTTTTTTTTTAAATAGGTAGAAAACGACGTGCAATAAACATTGCTGAAATAATAACAACGGGCAATAAAAGTTGCTAAAACATTAATGACAACAAGCTATGAATGTTGCTATATGTGGTCATGTTTGAACCTAAGCCGTTTGAAAGTAGAACAAATACAACTTCCTGAGAGCTTGATGAGTGTTTGATTGGCATCATTTTCTTGCTTTTGTCTAACACACACGCCAATTCAATGATTATGTGGAAACTGAATTCCCACCAATTCAATTTACATTTTTTTTTTTTGGGCAATGGAAACAAATTTTATCTCCAATTTAACAAATTTTATCCCTTTAATGGACAATTACCATGTAAAACAAAATCAAACGAACATCAAAAGATCTGAAATTTCAATATTTTCCACGTGAAAAATTATACTAATCAACACAATTAATTGACAATTTCTAGTAAAATAGTTCTAAGCAATTCAATTCCATAGAATTCATTTTCTTTTCACCCAAATTCCACTCTAGCAATCAAACGGACCCTTATTGATAATGTTGCTGGTCGACCTAATCTATTCTCCTATAGTACTGGCAAACCCAAGGAACAACTAAATGATCTATGATGTCACTTGGTTCGATTTTCAGCATGTGTCACATTCTCTATTTATAATCTCCACATGAAGTTTTCTTTATCTAAGTATATCACCATTTAAAACATTTTAATAATTTTCATTTGAAATTTTCTTTTCCTAAGTACATTGCCATTTAAAACATTTTAGAGTCTTAAGCACTACAACAAAAATAGCCTACGGC